>PJEM01004611.1:0-149302 GCA_004023845.1 Helogale parvula | reverse complement strand
CCAGGTGTGCCCGCTGGGAAGGTACCCAGGTGTGCCCGCTGGGAAGGTACCAGGTGTGCCCACTGGGAAGGGACCAGGTGTGCCCGCTGGGAAGATCCCAGGAATTAAACCATCCATCCTCATGGCCTCAGGAGTCCGTCTGATGGTGAATAAGGAGAAGACCCATAGCCAGGAGTTTCTAAATCTTCCTTCTAAATCTGGACAAACGCCACATTCCCTCCGCAGCAGAAGCCAGCCTGATACTGCGGGGGGAGCCTAAGGGCAACACCAGCATTTGCCTTGGGGCTCCCTCAGAGCAGGAAGAAAGGTCCTGTTCTCCTAATTCCACAAATGAAAATAAGAGAGAAAATTGCTATTGTTATTCTTCGCCACACATGTAGGCAACGTTTGCTTCTTTTGTTATTATGATTTTTACTATGTTTTTGTAAGTCATTCCTGCTAATCTTGGTCAATCATCATGTGACTGCCTTGTGCATACAAAGAACATTTACACACATTTGCGTGTGAACGTGTTCAGTACCACACTCGTGCTTCGGAAAATTAGGTGGAGAAATGATTTCGAGGTTAAAGCCTTCTTTTTGAGAAATCAACCTATTCCTAATATTAATGAAGAAATATAAAATCACACATTGGTAGCTAAGTTCGCATACAGTGGACAGTACTTATTGCAGAGAAGGCTTAATCCAGGCTGACGCATTTTAGTTGATACCTAAAAAACCAATCTTAATGATGAAATCTGAACTTCAGATAAAAAAATCCCAAAAGACCGACTTTGCAAGCAAGTTTTACTCAAGAAAATCATGAGGGAGAGAAAGTATGTTTACCAAATCGTTCTCTGTTCATTGAACAAATCCCATGGGTGAGTGGGCCCCTGGGGTTCAAACCCATGTTGATCAAGGGCTCCCTGGCTAACAGACAGACGCTCTAAACCACAGGGCTCTGCTGCCTGGAGCTTTGCTTCTCTCTCTGATTTATCTGCTCATGTTTTACTCATCTGTTAAGATATTGTAATTTCCCTAGATATTTTATACTATCAGTTGTTTCTTTATCTGTTCCCTAAATCCTACGAAAATGCTACTTTCGACCTCCTTCACCACCCAATGCCTGTCTGTGGGATCGGCTGTGTGCCAAAAGTTATCGATGTTACTAGGCTACATTATTATATTTACAGATGATGAAAACATATCTTATTATGATGACAAATATTATTACGATTTGTCCTCTGCATACAGAGTTTAACGTGTGTGGTTGCTGCTGCTGTTTTTAGTGACAGAGACATTTTTGTTCCCAAGAACAAATATGGCGCTTGGTATCTGCATCAGCCGCTCTTTCTGAACCCGCCTCGCAGGAGGATGGCCAGGAGACATCGGCCCCGGGCCTGTGGGGTCCTGGAAACGCTCCTGTCTTCCGTGCAATCCTGGTCAATCCTGTCCCTCAGCTCTGGGACGAGGGCAAGGACAGCACGTGGAGCAGAGTGCTGTTCTGGGGTTTGGTTAGCCTGGCCCGATCGGGGCTCCCTAACAGCTACTGTGTGTGATGACCTCAGGATGGTGATCTTGATAACAGCTACTCTGTCAGGATTTTTTAAAAAAAATTTTAAGGTTTATTTATTTTGAGAGAGACAGAGGGAGAGAGAGGGAGACAGTGCTGGAAAGGGGCAGAGACAGAAGAGAGAAAATCCTACACAGCGCCTGCGGTGTCAGCACAGAGCCTGACATGGCGCTCGAATTCAAAAGCCGTGGGAGCATGACCTGAGTCCAGATCAAGAGTAAGAGGCATAACTGAGCGGCCACCCCGGCGCCCCCTGTCCAGGATTTGATACTCGGAGGAATGAAGCAAGGTGCCCTCCCAGGATGAAAGAAAGGGAAGAGCGAGCTGAATAGCACTGCCCGTGGCCGAGGCAGGAGGGTGACTCCGAGGCCGCCCCGGAAGCAGTTTCTGGGGAGCTGCCGGGGGGGAGAAAGAGCAAGCAAGGGTGCCTGGCCGCTCACTACAATCCAGGCTGGTGGCATCTGCTGCCGAGGGTGGCGACGTCCTGCAAACCTGACAGATCCCGGCCCCAAAGTGCTGCGGATCTCAGGCCTCGAGGCGCCAAAACACGGAGGGCAATTTTCCTGGATGGCCCTCTTCTCAGAACTGTGAGCCCTGACCTGCTCTTGGTTTCACCCCTACCTGCCACCACTGCCCCTGGGTCCCTGGTCCCTGGCCTCAGGCTGTCACCTGCAAACGCGCACCGCCTGCTACCTCCCTGTCCCCCTCACTGGGTCACCTGCGCTCCTGCTCTAAGATTTTCAACACTCGACAAGCGAATGTGGGCGCGCGTGGGATTCGCAGGAAAACGTCCACACGGAACATCTTGTGGCTGCTGCTCTTTCCGTCAGTGTTTGAGGATTCGGAGCCACACAGACGACAGGGACCTGGTGTCCTCCTACCTGAGAAGCTTCCCAGCCTGGGCGCGGTCATGTCCGCTCCGTCGTAAATCTCCAGGGAGTCCCAGTTCTGCTCCGTGGCAAAACTGATCACTTGAATCTAGCAAACGACAGCGTTCAGTTAATACGTATCTTCCATTTAAAGAACTTTGCCTGCGGGGTTTTTCCATGGAACTTAGTAAATATACATCACAGAGGCAGGTGAAACCCAGCAAAATAAACCAGGAAGGGGCATTTGCAAATTTCTGCAAATGGCCCTCTGGACAGCTTTTACCCCCCAAATCGATTGTTTTTATTCCAAATGTAGAAACGTGATTAGAAACTCATTGTAGAAGTAGTAAGAAAAGGGAAACAGGTTATGGTGTAAGTATTTAATAACAAGCAATGCAAACGAGAGAACGAACACAGAAAGCAAGCGCCGTGCGTTTGGGCGCTCTGGGCCCAGGGGCTCACCTGGATTCCCGACCCCTCCGTAACTATGATTTTCCAGAGGCAGTTCAAGTTGTTGCCATACGGTTCAGGGTAGCCAGGGGATAAAATGGTACCTCTGCGCTGAGTGAAATTCCCGCTGCAGGGGACTAAAAGAGAAAACCGGATCTCATACAAACAGAGTACGGCGAAGCGTGGCCGTGATTTCGCGCTTAGCATTCCTTTGCTGTGTGATCAAGGTGTTAAGGGACATTTTACAAGCAATACGTTCCTTTCAATGGCATGTGTTAGCGAAAGTCAAATTCAGCCTGTTCTCTTATCAACTCTCAACATCAATGATCACTGTCTGCCATACCACCAAGTTATTTATAGACCTGGTGTCTGAAAGCGACCTCTTCAAGCTAAGAAGGGGTGGTGCCCAACAGCGGCATCTCTGAAGTGAATCCTGTTTAGAATAACTTTATCCACACGATTTACGGAGCTTTGCGGACTCTCGTCTCCCATATGCACACATGCAACTCCAAACGATACTGATGGGATTCGTGAGCAAATCCCGGGAAGGAGAGAGACGCTGAAAATGTACAAATGAATTCAAGAGCTGATCGCGATGGCTCTCGAGGTTCTCGCACAAAGCGAAGCAAACGAACGATAGCTAAAGTGCCCTTGTGGTCCGGGCTGCACTCACCTAGTACTTGTCAGGCCCTCGTCAGCACACATTTATTAAGAGGACATTACACAGAAGAGCAAATCAACATTCTCATGATTCTTCCCCAACAGGAAATTACGCTCTAGACTCATGGCTTGAGAGTTAATGGCGTACTTGGTAGGTTTTGTGAAAGAAAACAGGTTTCATACTCGTTAATTTAATGGGTTGTTTCCTGAGACACAGTGATTTTTAGCAGGGAGCCGTGATGCAATTATTTCAGATAAAGCGCATTTGTCTTTAAATAGGTCTGGAGTGGGCTCAGGCTGTGCGGCCTGGATGCAGGCATTGTGCTGCCACACCTCTGGGCACACACACGCACTCTGTCACACTCACGGGCACACCCATACACGTGGTCACACCCGCAGGCACACGCACACACTTGGTCACACCCGTGGGCACATGCACGCTGTCGTGCCCTGCAGGCCTACACTCACCCACGCAGCTGGGGACTGTGTCGTTCCACTGAGCCAAGGCGTTGGGCACGGACCGGCAGCGGATGGCGGCGGAGCCTTGAAGGAGGTAGCCTGGGTTACACTCGAACCGAACCACAGAGCCTGCCGAGAACTCGGACCCAATCCTCCTCCCGTATCTGGGCTCGGGGATTGAGCTGCACTGGGTGTCACTGGTTCGAGGAACAGCTAGAAGCAAAGCACACACACAACTGTCTGTGTCTTCATCGGGAAGCCAAGCCAGGTCCTCGGACAAGGAGGTAAGAGGAGTCCAGAGAGAGTTGATGTTAACGCAGAAATCAGTGACGCCTCCCGCAAGTTCTAGAGGGAATGAGGTGGGGAGCGCTTCCACATCTGCATTCCGGCCTCTTACCAACCCCAAGGGCTGCCTTGTAGTCTCATTTCAGACGAGAAAAACGTGGCATAAGGAGCATTAGCGCCTTATGAGAATTGAGTGATATTCAGGCAATTAAAATTAATTAAGTGCCCAAACCACTGTGCTCATGATAATGAGGTGACTAAGAACGTGTACTTATCCTCAAAGACCTTAGTCTACTGAGTCTAATACGGCTATTGTGACGTAATGACAAAATTAAAAGTAGAGCTGCCATATGACCCAGCAATCTCGCTTCTGCATATCTGTACCCCCAAAACACCAAATCAGGATCTCAAAGAGCGGTCTGCACCCACGTGTCCACCACGGCCTTCTTCACAGTAGCCATGCCGTGGACACAACCGGTGTCTCATCAGTGGATGAAGGGATAGAGGAAATGTGTTATGTCCATGCAACGGAACACCACCGAGCCTTAAAAGGAAAGAAATTCTGCCATTTGCACCGACACACGCTCCTTCTACCTCTGGATAAAAGGCCAGGAGCCCACAACATAGGGCCTCCCCACCAGCCCCACACTGCCTGCCCTCTGGCCCCAGATCACCTCGTATGAGCCTCAGTCCCGTCACCGGCCCTCCTGGAACTCTCTCTCTGAGACACCCCCACAGCCTCCCCGGCCTATGGTTTTCCTCAAGGCCTGTTTGATCACAGGCTGTCCTTGTGGTCTTTGGCTGGCAGGCGTAGGCAGGTGAGGGACCCATCAGGTTGTATGCTGGGGGTCTACTGTCTTGACAGAGTTTTCTGCCCAGCGAAAGGGGCCCCAGACACAGTCTGGAATATTCTGTGGTTGGCAGAGAGGTCTCTTAAAGACGTCTGTGACACCAGACTGACTCTTTGAGAACTAGATCCACAGTGATGGGCACGAAAACAGGTGTTCTGTTTTCATTCCCTGCAGCTAAAGGGGGTCTGTGTCTATTGTATCCAGGACCTGATCTCTCTTTCAGTCTGTGGGGGCCTCTTCTGAGAGGGTGTGCCCCCGTGCTCACTTTCTTTAAGAACAATCCTCTGTGCTCATACCACTCTTCTTAATACGGCGGCAGGCTTTGGATCGAACGTGAGCAGTGACAGGCACATGGAGAAACTGCAAGAAAGGAAGTGAGTCCATGGGAGGAAGTCAGAAGGTGATTCTGACACAACTGTGCTTGAATCCAGCGTTGAACTATTTTCTATCAGAGGTAAAGCTAGTAAAATTATCGGCCAAGACATAGAGTTGAAACAATGATATGTCAGAACGGCTCTTGTTTAGAACTAAAATCAAAATGCAGAGTAATGGTAATATTAAATTACAATAAAAATTGCTGAAATTTCTTATTTGTCATATTTACGTGTCTCAGTATTTTGCTGCAGTGGAACGAGGACCATGAGGGCAAAGAGGACGTAAATCAAGACTGTCCCACGGAGGCTGCGGCTCTCAAGTGTTTGTTGCTCTTGTGTTTGTTCTGTTCCCAAAATGGAGAAACACCTTCAATGGCAATTCTGCTCCTTGTCCTGAATTACACGGAAAACACCCCACTGCCGATAGCAAACTTTGCACACTTATCTCAGAGGCCTCAAACACAGTGACGTTTGTATTTTTAATACTATGTTAATACTTGATAAATACGTGAGCGCCTCCCAGGGCATCATCGCCATGCCAGGCTCCTGTACGGAGGGACAAACACATCATCGGGGTCACTGGGACATGTGCCTCTCTTCAGCCTTTCTTCACCAACTTCCTCGTTGTCATTGTTTAAGGAAAATAATGATAAATGAACAACACCTGCATTTTGATGGAATTACGAAGGTCACTCCTTAGAGGAAGAAGTTTCCCAAGTGAGAAGAGGGACTGTAAGTCTCTGGAAAGTGGGGCCTGAGCAAGCAGGGATGGAGACTTCCAACGTCTCAGCGATGCCGGGGGAGCACCCACGTGTTCAGGCACTGACCCTCTGGGCCCTTCCTCCGTCCCTGCCCTTCACCTGGGTGTTTCGAGCAGCATCGGAGAGAAATTCCATCCTCCCTGTTATGATCCTCTCTCTTCTAGTCAATGTTTCACACCGCTGTGAAGCAAAATGGAAATCAGCTTGGTGGAAGGTGCCGGACAGAACGAGGGAGGCTGTGGCAGGTGCACAGTGCTGGCTCAGGGGCTGGGGATGTTCTCGGGCTTTCAGAGCCCCGACTGCGAGGGGAAGCTAGAGCCTAACACACGTGGTGGGCCCTTCACCCGAGGCCACTGCCAGGGCTCTGAGCCCAGGCCTGCGCCCGTGGCTCCTTCACCGCACCTCTGCCAGAGCGGGGATGACAACAAAACCAAACGACACCAATAACAACAAGAACAAATCCGAACGTCCATAGCAATTGCTTGGCAGGTCAAAGGGAGGCCAGCTGGCCTGTTTCTTTAGTGACAGGGGACATTTTCTACTTCTCAAAATAATTCTGTTTGGGTAGTTGAAAAATCGGATTTGACAAGCTATCACTCGTCAGTGAATTCAAACATACATCAGTGAATTATGAGCAAAACTTGATGCTTAGTCTTTTTTTGTAAGAAGTATGCATTTTATAAGCTCTTTATACAAAATGTAAGTCTCCTCAAAGTGGAAAACTTATAAATCATGTCATCTAAAAGGAGATGAGGTTTGGGTAAATCAGTAAAGACATGTATTTGCAGGCCTGGGAAGGACCTCAAGTGGAGGAAATTTTTGCCTCAATACTTTCTACCCAAACTTAGAAAAAGTGCTTCCTGCTTCCAGGTTGTTTATAGGCATCAAACGCAACCGGAAAGAGAGACAGAGATTCAGCTAACTGACGTTTGTTTGTTACGCTCTCAAGGGAAGTTCGGTATAAACACGAGGCCACCTGTTCCCTCTGAAATATCCGGCAAGTCCTACCTGGTTTACTAACTTGGGTGTGCATGACTTATTTTGCAAGAACTTAATGAAGAGCTGAATCCCACATAGAAATACACAAGAAAAATGGATGATCTGTGCAAACAGCCAGGCACAAATATAAGAGAGCTAAAAATAGTAGTATATTCATGAGACACTGTCACCCACCGGGCTTAAGACAGACACATTCAGTCCCGTGCACACACAGAGCCTGGCCTGGGGGAGACAGTGGTGTAGATGGTCCTGAACCAGGGCCATAAACTAGCACGTGCCTCAGAGTAAGGCAGAGGGGAGAGAAGAGGCATCTGCTCTGCCTGAGCCTGACTCTGGCCCCGCAGGTCGGCTCTTGTGTGGTTTCCAGTGTTGCTAAGCTTGATTCTGTTATTAAAACTGTGTACTTGGGGCGCCTGGGGAATCACTTGGTTCAGCATCAGACTCTGGCTCAGGTCATGATCTCATGGTTCATAAGTTTGGGCCCCGTGCCCACATGTGCTGACAGCTCAGAGCCTGGAGCTGCTTCGGATTCTGGGTCGCCCCCTCTCTCTGCCCTCCCATGCTCGTGCTCTGTCTCTCCCTCTCTCTCAAAAATAAACAAACATAAAAAAACAACAACAAAAAAGGTGTATATTTGGGGCCCCCCAAAAATATCTATAAATGCAACATAAGCACTTCATAAAACAGACTAAAAAGGCTCCTACAATACTGGAGGAATCAGACTGTGTTCAGTTTATTAAGAAACAGTAGGTGAGTGTCCCACATGGTGGGTTTCTTAGGACATGAATTTGGATTTTCTCACTGACCTCAGAACACACTGATTTAGGTGCAGTGCATGCTCTGTGGAATGGCAAAGTGCATCAGAATGAGCAGAATTCCCCTGACCGACTGCGGGTCCTGCGGAGTCCAGGTCTGGGAGCTCTGGAAGGACCCAGGAGTCCGGGGCCACAGTGGGAGGAGGACGCGGAAGCCTTCCCCGGGTTGCATACAAAGAAATCCAAGAAGCCACTTGAACACCTTAACGTGTGAAAGCAAGGTGTGATCCTATGGTGTTTTTAGGGAAGTCTGTGCAGGACAAAGACTGCCAGGGGCCCAGTCTGGGAACTGAAACATGAGCCCGGTTCCTGTGACCCTCACACTGCTGGGGGGTCTCCAGATGTCTGTTCATGGCAGGTTCCAACAGCAGCCTGACTGTCACGCGGCTGCCGTGCACGGGGGCTGAATCCACGGGGGACGCAAGGCAGCCCGGGAATGACACCTGAGCCTGACTGGCACTGAAATGCGCTGGGTCTTCTCGGCCTCCGCCCACACCCTGCGTGTCGGACCAGGACTGTGAATCAGGGTCCTCCGTCCCAAGGAGGAGAAAGGGCCCCTGAACACGTCACTCAGGAGCATCCAGCCGTAGCCCCGCCCGTGTGCTGGGCCCTCCCTGACAGACTCAGGAGGAAGAGGTATTTAAAGCACTGGGTTATGAAGGGACCCCTTCTTTCCCCTTCCAGGGTGCTCGTGGGTCCTAATTCACTCTTTCCCACTTCTGACTCTTCATGTACACCCCTCTACCTCTAAGGGGTGTGGGAAGCAAAGGAGAACCAGGAAAGACATGGGTTACTTAAGACACTTTGTGAAACAAAGTCGACGTCCGTTTCCCCACAAGATCAGAAAGATGGAAATGTCTTCATTATCGAAGCCTCAGTGTCAGCCAGGATGGTGCGGAGGGCGGACGAGAGCCCATAAGGTGGTGGTCCGGCAGGCCTGGGTCAAGTCCAGGTTTCCTGCGCCCTGACCTTGCTGCCTGCTTTGCCCTGAGGTCTCTAACGGATCTTTAGAACACAACTGTGTGTCAACAGGAGAGACACCCTAGAATCACGGATGTCAGGAACTCCCTGCGCAACACAGAGCTTTAATAACGTAGGAAAGAACAAAGCCATAAGTGGTATAGGAACTTGCCACTCAGAAAGATTTCAAGTCACTTCCTGGCTCCCATGTAACTAGCATCTTTCAGAAAGTAATACTCGGTTTAACTTTTCAGATGTATTGAAAACTTCCCCGGGCATTCTTATGTGACTTATAAACTGCATTCATGGCTCTAGTTCTTTACCTCCAAGGGATTTAGCTTTGGTAAGAAGGCAGTTTTTGCATAAACTCACTGTAGGAACAAAGCAAGAAGAGGGAGTATTAATACTGAGGGTGTTAGAGTCGTTCTATATTCTTCAGGACAAGGAAAATATATTCCTCCTCTAAATAGTGGTCTTGTCTTACTACTCTTCTGTTTTTATTCACTTTAATGGCAATATGTTACTTTAAACCAAGAAACATACCTTTTACAGTCATGACTTCTGAGGATAATATTTGTAACTAAGATAGACTTAGGGTCATTTGCCTCAGATATTTTAGTGGATGTTTAATCTTTATCAAAAATGAAGGAAAGCCTCTTATCAAGACAGCTGATGTCAGTAGCTTGAATTTCTCCAGGTTAAAAAATGTACTTAAGGGGCGCCTGGGTGGCTCAGTGGGTTAAGTGTCAGATTTTGGCTCAGGTCATGATCTCATGGTTTGTGAGTTCGAGCCCCATGCTGGGCTCTGTGCTGACAGCTCAGAGCCTGGAGCCTGCTTCGAATTCTGTGTCTCCCTCTCTCTCTGACCCTCCCCTGCTTGTGCTCTGTTGCTGTCTTTCATTAATAAATAAAAACGTCAAAAACTGGACTTAATCCAATACTTTCTCATTCCTTTATAAATCATATTGTTGCTGAGCACTGAAGTGTATATAATGAAGTATTTTATAATTTATGAGATAATTGTTTTATAATTTATAGATTGTATAAAATATTTTGAGGGCATGGGTTTTGCAGTGTATTACAAATAAGTTCTATGAAATGACAGATTGCTATTTTCCGTAATTTTTTTTCCCACAAACATGATGGTGCTGTTGAGCCTGTTTTCTGAGGCCTTTCATGAGAGGACGGACCCACTGCCGGTAGGGGGGCCTCCTCCACTTCGGGGGAGAATCGCCCAGAGCAGCGAGTCCCCTCGTTAGCCAAACGCAAAACTGAGGCTAGAAGAACGAGCCCTTCTTCCTACTGGGGCACCGCTGACCCCGCAGGCGGTGACCTCGCACATCCTCACAGCCATCGCTGCTACAGCCCGAGACCTTCTCCCGCCTCTGAAGGCCTGCCAACAGTTTACACGTAGGTTTTTCAAGTTCCTGCGCTGAATGGACAAAACAAAGGTAGATACTGTAGATTAAAAAAATAAAACCCTCATTGTTTAGAAACTTCGCACAATCTCAAACCTTTTGAACGTGCTCCAATTTCAGAAATAAATATGAGGGTGTCCCAGTGGCAAAGGTCACCTGGCACAAACTGCATAAAGCAGGTACTGAGAGTCTGGGGGCGGATGGTGTTTTGGGTCTTGTTCGATGCTGTTAAGTTGCCTCATCAGCTTCCTTTTCTACAGGAGGATCTGGAGCAGTCAGAGGGGCTTTAACTACTCCATGAAAGCAGGTATTAAATCCGAAGTCTCGTGAAACACTTCACTTAATTACACAAACTGGAAGACACGTGCAATCCTTTTGCCAACTATGAAGTCCCTGACAAAGGATTTGTCACAAGCGTTTCCTGATAACGCGAGGTAAGTGAGGTCTCACTGTGCGTTTGCAGGAGAAACACCATATATACCTAAGGGTCAAAACGAAAAATTGTGATATTTTTATTAAATCATTTTATTATAAATATATGAATGCCTTCAATTTCTTAAATATTAAAAGCTGCAATGCAGATACGGTTTGCGCTTTGTACGTCGGTGGTGGGGGAGGGGAGAGCCAGGCGCACTGGCACTGTGACCTTTACCTTGGTAAACGAAGTGGAACCCGCGGGCAGAGGAGCCGCTCTTGGCGCTGAACCGGAGGAGAATCTGATTGGACGTCGCCAGGGGCAAGGTTTCACCTACGGGGACAAATCAGAGATCACACGCTGTGGCGGCGGCAGTATTTTGGAAAATAATTACTAACTTGGAATTTCGCTTTTAATTGTTGGACTTATGAAATTCCCCCTTGGGCTTAGGATGCAGACACCTTGTTTCTATCACGAATTTAAAGCTGGTCCTGCCTATTCACAATCAACATCTCCCCAATGCTCTCTTCTGTCGCAGGCACTGATCAGAGGTCTGCTGGCTGACAATGCGGGAAATGTAAGAATCAGATTTATCAGTAACTCAGAATCAACTCTAGTTGACAATTACTTGCTAGGGTTTTACTTAAATTAAGAAAATTAAGAAAACCTGAGTCCAAACCAAACCTATTTACAAAATACTAAAGCATTTAGATTCAGGAAAAAATAACGTATGAAATATATTTTTACCTTCTAAAGTCACACCTACAATACAGGAGTGGTCTCTCTCATGTGCTGCTAAGGAGCATACGAGTGACAAAGGCATTTCAGAGGTGAATTTGTCGGTATGTAACAATAATTTAAATCTGTATCTTCTGGGACCGCTTGGGCGGCTCAGTCAGTTAAGATTCTGACTTCATCTCGGGTCATGATCTCACGGTTTGTGAGTTTGAGCCCCGTGTTGGACTCAGCGGACAGCTCAGAACCTGGAGCTGCTTCGGATACTGTGTCTCCCTCTCTCCTCTGCCCCTCCCCTGCTCGTGCTGTCTCTCCCCCTCTCTCAAAAATAAACGTTAAAAAATTAAAAATAAATAAAATAAATCTGTATCTTCTAATGCATTTCTAGACATTCCATCATTGAACATTTGCAGAAAATAACAAGACATGGGTCTTAAGACCCTTGGTTAATAATAGCGAAAACCAGGAAAGAACCAAACTCAGGGTTGGTTGGCAAGAGTCTGTGATCCACACACACGACCTGACTTTGCTAAGTGACGACAGGGACAGCACAGACCCTGCAGTTTGTCCAAGGTCCAAATCCATGAGGGGCTAATTAACTGTGCTGCGTTAATCAGCTGACTACGGCTCAGCACTGAAACAAATCACATTTGGTGTATATTTGTGTTTTTTGGTAGGGAAGGCTCCGCCTGTGATTTTTAATAAAAGCATGGCATAGAAAACGAGCCTGAAATAACATCCCATGTTTACAGGGTGCATGGGTGGCTCAGTCAGTCAAGCGTCTGACTTCAGCTCAGGTTATGATCTCACGGTTCATGGGTTTGAGCCCCACGTCAGGCTCTATGCTGACAGCTCAGAGCCTGGAGCCTGTCTTCGCATTCTGTATCTCCCTCTCTCTCTGACCCTCCCCTGCTCACACTCTCTCTCTCTCTAAAGTAAATAAAACATTGAAAAAAGAAATAGCATCCCATGTTTTATGCAGCCCCACACATATACACACACATTCATGTGTGCATGTGTGTACACGTATGCACCCGTGTACCTGTGTGAGTGTGATGAATCCTTATGTACACACATTTAAAGGTTGGCAAGGATTAAGACCATAACAGTGATACTGTTTCCCTCCAAGAAGATCAGGAGACAGAATAGAAAATAGAAGACACAAAAGCATTTATTATCCCTTTTTCTGATATTTTCCTTGGGTATTGAGATGGATATTATATTTCCTACAACCTCAGTAAGTAAAATGATAAAGGTCAGTGGTTTTATTTTTGTGATAAAAATACAGTTGAAACTTCATATCAAAAATAAAATGTTACTAGGGAGGCAAGCAAATTCAAAGATGATTGCATTTCTCCCTCATTAAAAAAGAAAAAAGAAATGACAAGTTGAAAATGAATCACCCTGGCTGCCTACATAAAATTAAAGAGCAAATGCATTGAGTGTTTACCTGAATGGGAGCCAGAGAGGGAGCTGAGAAGTCTGGCCTGTGGGTGTGTCCCATCAAATAACTCTGCCAAATCATTCAGCGCCGTCTGGAAATAGGCAAACTGCCCAAACACCACTGCAAAACAGAGGGGTGGGTTGGCACGTGTGCTTATTAAGAAGTGGAGACAGGGAGCTTGCGGTCTTGCTCTGCCGATTTACTGACTCCTCCCAAGGATCACAACCCTCAGATGCCTGTAGAACTTCATGGGCTGCTTTCCTCCATCCTAAGAGTTTTCCGTTGCTTAGACAGTTTCATTTTGCTTCGGGCTGTCTTGAAACTTAATAAAAGGAATAGCATTCCCGTTCCCAATCTGGTTTGAATATTAAATTTTTTCCTGGCACTACATTGTGGTAATAGAAGGGTAGGTCATGGCCGCCCCATTTACTGAAAAGCAGTTAACAATGTTTTGCTTAATGTAAGATAGGAACAGGGATTAAGACACTTGTTGGTTTTAAAAACACGCCAATTTGGTGAAGAATTTAAAATTCTACACTTCTTATTATAAGGTGAAATTCACATGAACTCACTGCGATTTAAACACGGGTCAGCAACATATTACAGAGTTGTTTATTATGATCCTACCGCACAATTATACATATCACAAGTGATATAAATAGCAATAGTTTTGGCCCGTGATCTAAAACACCTAAGGCTCAAGTAAGCGCATGGTGAAGGTTTTGAAGACGCCTGTAAACAATAAATATAGTAAAACCTGGGTCTGCGAGCGTACATCGGTCCGGAAACATGCTTGTCATCCAAAGCACTCGCATATCAAAGCGAATTTCAAGGGCCATTGGCCCAGTTGTGATCATGTGATGTCTGGCATCACGAATGACTCGTATTATAAGACATCGCTCGTGTATCTAAAACTCATAGAAGTGTTTGCCCGTCTTGTGGAACGCCGCAGAACCACATACTCGCAATCCAGAAACTATTTGTCTACCACGGACCAGTTTCTCACCCAACAATTAACTTCCTTGTCATATGACTGTACTTTCTAAAATGTCCTCCCTGAAACAGATTCTGGCCTCAGAATCCTGCTCTGTTTTATGTCTATGAGTGGAGGGCGGCTATTTCGAATGTAGAGAAAAAAAAAAAACTTAACCCTGTAGGGTTTTCACTGTTCAATTGTGAAAAAAAAAAGAACCCGGCCTATAATGTTGTAACAGCTACTATCTGCTTTACCCCAGAAAGGAACCCAAGTCAAAGGAGGCGTCCTAGGTCAAGAGAGAGATCAGAGGTGCGGGAATCCAGCTCTGGGCAAACCCAGCGCAGGCCCAGCAGGAAGACCCTTGCGGAGGCGGAGCCATTCGGAAAGCTGGCTCAGACTGGAAGCAAAGTTCAGGGAGGAATTCCTAAGTCAGATGCCGAGGGGTCGGGGAGGGGGCTCTGCCTGTTTTTCTGTCTTGCTCACTCACAGGTGAGCTCACTGACCCCCTGACTTCCGTCATCATCTGGTTGAGAGATGCACATACACATTGATACCCAGTGCGCCCCTCGCCCCCCTGACTTGGCCATCCTCCCTTGAAGAAAATGCTTTCTAACGGAAGTTAAGAGTCAAGCCAAACTCATTCCCTCTGATTATTCTGGATCAGAATCTCAGAAGAA
This sequence comes from Helogale parvula, assembly GCA_004023845.1. Taxonomy (NCBI): domain Eukaryota; kingdom Metazoa; phylum Chordata; class Mammalia; order Carnivora; family Herpestidae; genus Helogale; species Helogale parvula. Next base: position 134,603 of record PJEM01004611.1, on the reverse strand, counting down.
AACATGAGCATTTGATGTGGTCTGGATAAAATGACTGTAGTGGGTGCTGTATACATTCAGAAAACCTGTTGTTTAACACGACTCACCTGCGTTTATATTTTTACTACAGTGAGAGCTGAAATGTTTGTTCATAAGACACAGAAAAATTAACACTGGAACAAATATGACCACGGATAAAACGTTAAAAGAAGAAGAAACTTAACTCACCAAACTCCTTCGGCACCGTTATGGAGTAGGAGCATATCTGGCCGGCCGTGTAGTTATGAGGGTAGTTTGGGGACAGGACGACTCCTTCGGATCCCGAGTACTGCCCTCCACAGGGAGCTGCAAATGGGAGGAAGCACACACGTACATCCACGTGCAAACCTCCGCCACACCTGCTCACGAGGGCGGGGCCAGAGGAGGCGGAGAGCACTGAGGACATGCACAGCTCACCCAGTTAGTTCAACAGTTTCACAAACTGGGGGCGCCTGGGGGGCTCAGTCAGTTAAATGCCCGGCTTCAGCTCAGGCCATGATCTCACGATTTGTGGGTTCGAGCCCTGTGTTGGGCTCTGTGCTACAGCTTGGAGCCTGGAGCCTGCTTCGGATTCTGTGTCTCCCTCTCTCTTTCTGCTCCTCCCCCACTTCTGCTGTGTGTTTCTCTCTCTCTCAAATATAACATTAAACTTTTTTTTTAAAGTTTAACAAAGTGGCCAAGGGAAGAACTATTTAACACCACTGTGCGAAGTGAAGGAAAGGAAAAGCAGAGATTTACCAGGTTTGAATAAAGATAACTTAGGAGAAAAACCTATGATCATCTTAGGAAACCCTAAAACCTCTCTCACACATGCTAAAATGATCATGAAAACGTTAGTAATAAACTAACAGCAAGTCTGAAACAGAGTTACTTTGAGTCTCACCAGAATTTTCTGCTTGGCATCAGTCATCACCTTATCTGAAGGGCTACACAAAATGATTTCAGTTTTCTACTGTTTTCCGATGACTATGGGGCTTAGAAAAAATAATGTTTGCTCTTAGCTTTCATTGTTGCTTGAAGTTTTCACCTCAAAGACTCAGCTCAAGAGTACCATGTAGAATTCCTAATGAGCCAGGTCTCTTGCTGTAAGTTTGATTTAAAACTGAATTGATTCATAACTAGAAAGCCAGGGCAGGCATGTAACAGGTGTGACATGCAGAGCTGTGTGTGTGTGGGGGGGGGCATGCATGTGTGTGTCTTTATTTTCCTTCTGATTACTGTATTCACTTTGGCATTGCTCTTGCTGAGAAAACACAGAAAACACTGGGAAAACACTGAAAACTCTCTGGAAGCATCTTCAAACAGACATTCCACTGAATCCTAGTTCAGGATTCCTGTTTTTTAATTAAACGCTGTACACTTCAATCCGTCAAGTGTGACTTCAGAGGACATCCCAGTGTGCAGAACCTGCCAGGGTCAGGCCCTGGACCCCCGGTCCCCGGACCCCGCCATCTGCACCCTGACCACACTGTACTCATCTCTGTACGCCCCCACGGACTGCAAGTCAGAGTCGCCTTCAGCATTTGAGAGAGTTTAGATTTCTACAACTCACTTCTTTTTCATAAGAGAGTTTTCTCGCATTACAAGAAGACAAATCAAAGACAATATATTTAATCCTTTCAATGTTAATTAACACACTGTCAAGTCCTAACCCACAGGCATTCTCCGAAATGAACAAAGCTCCTTGGACTATGATGACACTAATGTCAAACACCTCATTCGGGATTTCTGAGTTCAAAGCCATACACACCAGCTTGGGAAACTGAAGTCTGACTCTAAGTGTCAAAGGAAAATAGTTCATGCATCTGACAGCGTTGATCTACTTAATGATCAACAGGTAGAGATTTTCTTTAATTACACTGAGTGTGGTTTTCACATCAGTGTCTTAATTCAGAATAATTTTATCACCTCACTACACCTACACTGACTTTTTTACAATTCTACATAGAAAAATTCTTTTCTAACTTGCTGATGGAAGTTAAACTCCCACTAAGCTGAAGGTTTTACATGAAATGCTGGGCGACTTATTCTACTAATTTAGATACATCACTTATTCTTTTTTTTTAACCTCATCCATATAAATGCAGCCAGGTTATTTCAGAACTATTTTTTTTCCTTAAAAGTTTACAGTCAAATTTTAAAAACTAAGTACCATGAAAGATAGAAATTTATTTTTGTTCATCTGCATAGAATTCAAGCAGGTAACTTTGCAAATATCCTTTCTTTTACATCTAGAAGATTCATCCAGTCCAAATTTTAAGCCACAGGTATGAATAAAAAGTGGAAATAAATCATCACTGGGGCAACATTTGGATGCTCAAATTATTTGACAGACAGAAATCTTATCAAGGACATTGCGTGATGTGTTTGTGGAAGTAACTCCAAAGATTTATTTTGTTCAAGGACAGGATGGAAAAGTATTATTTTGTGATAACAGAAGACATTAAAAAAAAAAGATGAAATGAAAGGCAACTGACCTGACATTTTAGGTCCACTGCTTCCTTGCTACCCTGGGTTGCGTCTACACGTTCTTCCTCAGATGTTAAAGACAAACACCAAAACTGTATATTTCAAGCACGACCAATCATTTGTGAAATTGATTGAAAAAAGGATTTTTATTTAATTCGTAATGATTATTCTGTCCATGTTACTTGGCTGACCTAACACAAGATAGGCATGGTCCTTTCCATAATGGACACGATTTTATGCTCAGCCAGGAGCGTGGCCCAGGGCTCAATCCCACAACCCTGTAAGATCACGACTGAGCCAAAATCAAGAATCAGACGCTCAACCGACTGAGCCACCCAGGAGCTCTTGTTCTCTCTGTTCTTGAAGGTTGATCTTACCTTTTAATATGTGGCTTAACCTCTTAATATGTGGCTTTAGTAATTGAATGCCCATATAAAGAATTACAAGTATTGATATTTTGGGGAAAATATACATATATGCATACAGAGAGAGAGAGAGAGAGAGAGAGAAAGAAAGAGAAGAGAGACACAGAAACACAGAGACACCGAAAGAACGGAGGCAGAAAGAGTGCATCTGGAGACAGCTAACTGGTACCTCTTAATGTACATCAGGCCTAGGATATGCAAAAACAGAAATTAAAAATGCCAGAGAGAAAAACATCACCCCTTCTCGAAGCCTGTGACAGATGGCCGTGCTGGAATGATATGGCCCAGGCAAGGCGGAGTCTGCACTGGCTCCCTAGGGGACCTGACCCTGACTGCTGGCTAGGGGACCAGAGTGCTGAAGCGCGGGCTCAGTTCTAAGGAGAGACCGTGCGTTCCACAGTCACAGCGTCGCGGACGGGAACACGGGTCACACGTACCGCTGCAGGAAGGCAGGGCCTGGCTCCAGGCGGGCTTCCCGTCCGCTCCAATCACGCACGTGATGGAGGACGGGTCCACGATCTTGTAGCCGGAGTCACACTGGTAAGTCACGGTCGAGCCCAGCTTGAAGTCCGTGCCGATCCGTGTGCCGTTCATGATATTTCCAGGGTCGAAACAGGCCTCCCGGGGCTTCTCTGCAGAAGAAGAAACGGTCAACTCCGTGACGGCAGGAATCTTAACCTTCTGTCTGCCTGTCTCCTTGCTTGCTCACTTTATTTAGTGCCTAGAACAGTGTCTGGTGTATGAGAAAAGCTCAAAGTTATTTATAGATTGACAAATAATCAAGTAATTAGCTAATTATCGAGTTAATAATATCATACGTCACAGGTAACAACTATCAGTTAATGATTACACATAAAAAACAGGAAGAACTCCACCGATGGTGTCCTTTCTTCCGACTCGGAAGAAGCGGAGGTCATTTCCGAGCCCTGTGCTCCGGTCACACTAAGGTGGGATCGCAGTGCGTGGGGGCCGGGAAGACGGGCCGCTCCCACCGCGGGCTGGGGCCCCTCAGTGAGGAGCACCTCTGATCCTAAGAGCAGCCGGGCTGGGGGCACCGGGGAGGGGAGGAGCGCCCGGCCTCTGCAGGGTCCCCATCCTGCAGCGCAGGCAGCGGGGTCGGTGCCCGTGGACAAGCTTCGGTCACCACACCTGCAATGTGACGACCACCCAGCCACTCCAGCCTCCCTGCGGTGACGGCCCAGGGAGGTGAGGGCCTGCTGGCTATGGTGCACCGCGCAAGGGTGTGTGGGGGGGGGCTCTGCGGGGTGGAGTCTGTTCTTCCCTGCAGCCCCGCAAGGGTCGAGCAGGCCTGCTGTGCGCTGCGGAATCTGAAGCTCAGAGGAAGTTTAAAAGCTTCTGCTCAGGGCACCTGGGGGGCTCGGGTGGTAAGCACCCACCCTGGGTTCCCGCTCAGGTCATGATCTCATGGTTCGCGAGTTCAAGCCCCACGTGGGGCTCCGTGGGGAGAGCTCAGAGCCTGCTCGGGATTCTCTCTCTCCCTGTCTCTGCCCCTTCCCTTCTCTTTCTTTCTCTCTCTCTCAAAATAAATAAATAAACTTAAAAGAAACTTTCACTAAAAGCCTATCTTTTCCCAAATATAATATAATAGTCTTTCTCCCCCTCTGAAACTTGTAGCTATATGGTTAATTCCTGCTAACTTTTGGTAACCTTACCATTTTAAATATCTTCATATTCGACAGACCTTCCAAAATATCTCTAAATGGATAAACACATAAATAGTTCTATATTGTCACACAGTTTATACTGTATTTGCATCATCTGAATGGCTTTTTGTTTACACAGGTCAAAAATTTTCATGCCATCGTCAAAGTTCCTGGTAATGGCAGAAGGCTCTAGATCTTCAAGTGATCAATTAGAAGATGTCTGAAATGTTCATCTTCATTTTTGTAGCTGACAGTTATAAAAATACAATTTGGCCGTGTGTGCATGTGTGTGTGTGTGTGAGAGAAGAGAGATTCAGGTCATTGACATCAATCCATGCTCAAGGATAAGTGGAGTGGATAAAATAAACATGTTTTCACTCTTTCCTTTTGGCTTGACAAGACTTCTCTCTGTGGAAAGTTTACACGTGTCAAATCCTTCATTCACATAGAAAAGATCTCTGGAGATTATAAGTGGTAGACTAATTTTTTTGGCTGAACTTAATGTCAACTTTACTGTCTGAATTTTTTCTGACTGATTGTCTTCCTAGTGCTTATTACTAATTCTACAAAAACCCTACTAATTTGGTAGAAGAGGAAAAAGCACAAAGTTTGGGAAGTCTCGCAGGAAAAAAAAAGGCAGTTTAACTGTATTTATACCATATCCATTATAGTTATAATGATCTGTGTCAACATCAGCCAAAGAGAGATCTCTCTGGCAGTCGTTGACTTATTGTATCATGGGGGCTCCTGGGGAGGTCACAAGGTTAAACATCCAGCTTCGGCTCAGGTCATGATCTCACGGTTCGTGGGTTCGAGCCCCGCCTCGGGCTCTGTGCTGACAGCTAGAGCCTGCAGCCTGCTTTGGATACTGTGTCTCCCTCTCTCTGCCTCTCTCCTGCTCTTTCTCTCTCAAAAATAAATAAACATTTAAAAAAAGGAATCTATTATGTTATTTTACTTACATACATACTTTGCTAAAAAGCAACATATACTAAACATATTATACATATTATATTATACATTATATATCATATATTATCATACATATAATATATATTATCTGTTTTTATATATTGCGTTTTAACCAAAGCATGTAAATGTAGGCAGATGCACATACAAATATATTACATGAATATATAATTTATATAATTTACCATATATAAAATCATGTAACACCTTGATTTTGCTGTTACTAGAATGTGTCCCCGAGAAGTGTGTGTTGGGTCGGGGTCACGCAGTTGAAAACCGATCTGGACACTCTGAAGGCAGGTGGTGTGTCGGTAACTCTGAGTGGCTGCTGACGTGCCACCCACACTGAGGGGCAGTCATTTCCAGCAAGGCAGGAACAAATGAATAAACTCGCAGGCTACACGGGCCCTCAGTGCCGTCCGGCCGGGCAGACTGAGGATCTAGTGACCTAGCCCAGTCTAGGCCATACTGGTCTCTCTTGTAACGGAAGCTTTCTGGGCGCCTGGGGGTCTCCTTCACTTAAGCCTCCGACTCTGGCTCAGGTCCTGATCTTGGGTTTGGTTTGTGGGTTCGAGCCTCACATTGGGTTCTGTGCTGACAGCTCGGGGCCTGGAGCTGCTTCAGACCCTCTCTCTCTCTGCCCTCCTCCACTCGTGCTTTCTCTCTCTCCTAAAGTAATAAAACCTTTCTCACCACACAGCAGTCCCTCTGATTCAGGAGACGCGTTTCCAGACCCCCAGGGAATGTCCGAGATTGCACACTGCACCAAGTGCTCTGTGTATTGTGTTTGCTCCTATATTTGCACAAGCCTATGAGAGCTTAGCGAGAGATTATCCACAGTTACTACCAATAAAGCAGAAGTATGAGATATACCTATTCTGTGAGAAGTGACGTAGACGTGACGACGCAGGGTCAGCCTCCTGGTGACTGTCTGGTGACCTTCTGGTTACAGCTCCAGGGAGAGACCCCACCGAGCATGGGTCACCCCGACCAAGACCAGGAGCGCAAACCACAGGGACAGGGGCCACCCTGGATGCCTTTAACCTGTTTGTCATAATCTCTCTCAGCCGAGCTTGCTGTTTCACCGAACACCAGGGATACGATCATCTGCTCTGGTCACTGGGTGAGATTTCTGACGGCAAGACCCTGCTTGTTTCTCCAAATGGGCTCACGGCCTCTGTTCTCTTGGCTCCGTTCCTCTGGCTGCTGGTTCGGGATGTTAGGGATCAATCACAGACACCGGTTTTGCTTATGGTTTGTCGTATTTTCTAAGATGACGACTCGTAACATGGTGGTTTTGCCGCAGTCCTGTCCTGTCTCCCTAGGGAAGCACCTCTGAGCGCTCCTGCTCCGGAGGCCGGTGGGCTCCATCCCCCGTGTCAGGGGCTGTCACTCAGCGAGGCTGCCCAGGGCTCCTCCTGCTGCTTCTCTGACCCCACTGGAGCCTGGAGAGCTTTTATCTGCCGCCCCGCCCGTCCTGGTCCCGAAGAACTCACACAGAACACGCTGGTCTTTCTTCCCGCCCCTGGGCAGACACTTCCTCCTCCCGTTGTTCGCTCGTCAAGCCCAGACGGCCCTGGAGAGTCCAAGGTGCACAAGCGGGCAGTGATAAATGTCCCTCCTTACATTTGGAGGAGGGGAGGTGCTTTGCAGCTCATTCCGGAACGGCCCTTGTTACGGTCAAGTGCATGTGTGTGAGCTCTTGTTAATACAGAAACTATCTGACGGTACAGTGACTGCTTACCAGGGCTGTTTCTAATCATCACACACATGAACAGAACCCAGCCCCAAAGTGCAACACTCCTCTGATTGCTGAACTGTGTAATTTTTTTCTATTATGCATTTTTAAAAAGAATCCGTAAGTTTGTTGATTTTGATGTTTAGAAGGAAATGGATTAATTTTCTACTTAAGACTATATAAAGAAACACATGTCCATTGAAGAATTAACAGAGATGAAATGTGTCCTGTGTATTATCTGACAATTCTAATAAATGACAGTAACTCAAGTTTAAATCAATATACACATTTTCGATATTTCTTAAAGCACTCAGTACTGTGAACTGGTATTTCACGAAGTCCTTTTCTCTAGTTCTTTGTAATATAATTTCTGTGTCCTTGGTTCACATGAGAAATGGGTTTGAAAAGAAAGTGATGCTTAGTTTAGGGTGGTTTTTGTTTATGAGTTTGTTTTCTTTGGATGTTTGGCCACAGGCCATGGGGACCCCATCTGGTGAGAAGATAAGGAAGCCTGCCTGGGCGAGGGCCCCTCATGAACCAGCGCCCATGGGGTGGATGTGGGGAAGGGCCACACAACTGCACACTGGAAAACAAGGAGACAAAACTACTAGTTTGATGTACATAACCCTAATCATTCTAAAGAAACAAATTAGAAGATATTAAAACACATGTTAAAATAATTGGTTTTTTTTAGTGTTTCTTTAGTTTTGAGAGAGAGAGAGAGAGAGAGAGAGAGAATGAGGATGAGCAGGGAAGGGGCAGAGAGAGGGGGAGACAGAGGATCCGAAGTGGGCTCTGTCATGGGAGCACAGAGCCTGGCACGGGGCTCGAACTTGTGAACCATGAGATCATGACCTGAGCTGGTAGGACGCTTAGCCAACTGAGCCACCCAGGAACCCCAATTCTTAAATGTCATCAACTCCTTCAATACACACCTCATAATTTATGTTCAGATGACTACAAATGGGGGGGGGGAATTATTCATGTTTCTTGTCTCCTGTCAGCAAAGGTAGAAATGTGTCTCTGGATTTTCTTCCCCACTGGGAAGATCGAACATTAGGTCACACAGCATTTTATGTATGAAACAGTCATGCAAGACGTCGGAGATAAATGCTTGCGATGAACAAACCTCCTTGCAAATTACTGGGCACACAGAGCAGGCTGATCACAGTACCTTTGAACTCAATCGCGAACCCCGACAAGCCCACAGATGCGTCGCTCCGAAAGGCCAGAAAAAGACTATTCCCACTGCTCTCTATTCTTTCTGGGGCTTGAGAGCCCTGGAAACTTCCGAGGAGAGGCCTGTTGGAATCTTCTCCTTCATAGATATGTAGGAAATCATAGCTGGGCTCCATGTTGAAACTGAAGGGAAGAACATCCGTCAGGTTAGACACCGATATGTATCTCGTATTTCTCCCAGACTAGAGCACACAGTGAGTTCACTTACTTTCATGTGGTGACCTTTAAAGATTGGGGCAACCCAACAGTTAAATGTAAAAATAATTTAAATGTGAAAATAGCAATGCATGCACCTAATATGAGCAATAAACACTGTTCGTGTGTTACACAACGGCAGCGGTGTTCAGAAGAGAAGGGCTTGAAGACACCTGTAAGACAGGACTCCTAAGGACGGGGACAGCATCTCCTCCCTGCTCCCAGGAAACTGCTAGGGACATGCGGTTTGGAAGAAAGGGGCTCAGAAGGGAATTCTCACCGATATTTGATTTTTATGTGAATATCTCTAGCTTTAAAAATAACTATCCTTGATGTTGCTGATTAATTCTTTTTTGAATTTGCTTTTACTTTTAAAAATGTAATTGCCTCTACTTGCTTAGGTCGATCGGCTGATGTCAGTCACCCCTGGGATGGCACGGAGAGTGGCAGGCACCCACTCTGCTTCACGCTCCTCCATAATTGACTTTTCCCAGTCTTCTCTTTCCCATTCTCCTCCCCCATCCCCCTGCTCTCTCCACTTCTTTGTCTCTCTCTCCTCTAGTATTAAATACACTGGTAATCCCCAAAGTTCTCAAGCTGGATGTGGCTTTCAGTGTCTGTGCCATTTTTCATGAGAAGGCTGGTGATGAAAATGTGCCTACTCTCAAGTAAAACACCGAAGCTGGTGCAGAGGGTTAAGATCTCGATGAGATCAGAGTAAACCGACACATCAGCCAGACTATCAAGTGCTGCATTCTGAGTGGCCTTCCACATCTTCCTCGCGTGTGAATCGGGGCCTCTGCGTCCTCAGCAAGGACTCGTTCTGAGCAGCTTCCGCTCTGTCTCCCGTCAGTTGGCAGCGTATTTGGATAATAGGGTTGGTGAGTCAGGGCTCTTCCCAATCACTAACTTGGACTGCGTGTAAGTGGCTCTAGTTTATCTGGAGCTCTAAGTGATGAAATAGAACAAACGGTCGCCCCAGGAGTTGTCCTCGATGTGCTGAAGGAAGCGACCTAGACTGGGCCCCACTGAGGACCCGACGTGGACACTGCACCCGGTCCTGCATCGGGCCCTCCCGGTGTGTGCCACGGCTACGCTGGCCCCTGGGGGAGGTCCCTGGACATAGTCATGAAAGGAGGCTCACAAAGATGCCTTAGTCTCCTACTTGACCCGTTCTTTGAAATGACGAATGAAGGAGAAAAGGATGAGGCATGACCAAGCATAAAGGTGCCAACAGGGTTGTATCAAACAAGAAGAATTTGACTTGAAATACTTTAGGAGAATGTTATTAGAATCAGGTGACACTGAGTCTCTGTTAATTCGTATAGCCAGTTATTGTTATAGATTATTTTTGAGCTCTGAAAATACACTGAGTCACAGAAAGAAAATATATTCTGACCTCTCTCTCTTTTTGGCTATACCATAATCCATGCACTAATGTCTGGAGTGAAGTTTGTAATTCATCATGATTCCATTTGTCAAATCCATTTCTTATGTTTTTAAAAAAAATTTTAGAGGGGGAAGAGGCAGAGTGGCACCCCTGTAAAATCCATTTTTAATTCTGCACGATCCATGATCCCCAATAATAGGCCCCAGTGCGGTCCAGCTCTTGAACCAAATGTAATCTGAGTCTCAGTGTGAGCAGCGTTGGCTCCTGAGTCTACAGGGACCTGGGATAAGTCATCCCTCCCCACAATCCCAGTACCAGGAAGGGCCTCGGAGCGAACGTTCCAGGTTGTGCAACACGGGGTCTTTCCTGTTAGCCCTGCCGGCTGCCGTCCACTCCCAGCCCCGTAAAGCGCACTTGACCTTAGCCACTCTCCTTAAACCGTGCATCAGGGCAGCGCCTGTCCATGCCAGCCCCTCTTTGCTGGGTAGGTGAAATCCTCATCCCCCACTGGGCACTTCTGGCTCCCCACTTGCCTCTCCTGAGCCCTCTAGTTGTAAGGTGTCAGGGTCCCTCCCACCTAAGCTCCTGCATGTCGCCCATGTCTTACAAGAAGTCACAGATGTGTGATTTTTCCAAGACAACGGGTTCATTCGCTAATGACTTAAGAATCTGTAAGTCAGAAGAAAACTTGGGAGATTTTCTGCTTCACCTTTCTTCCAGAGGGGTGAGTAAAATAAGTAGAAAAAAACCCAACAACCTCTTGTATCAAACTGTCCTCTCTGTTATCAAATGGATTGCACTGTAGGGACCTTTATAATTAGTCACGGTGACACACTGGGAGACATGGACTCCTATGTCTCAGGCTCTTGTTCTCTAAAAGGCTTTCAACTGTTAATTTACTTTTCATCTCATGGTGCCAGAGGGGTCTCCTGGTTTTAAGGAAGCTTTGGTAGAACTTAGCGTTCACAAAACCTACAGAGACTCCCCAAAACACAGCTGCAAATACTCAGAGCTTCTGTGTAATGGCTGCGTGGCATAGTACGGGTTCCCCACTGGGTCAATTCAGAGCAGCTTGAGTCAATTCAAGGCATGATGGCTTATCAGGACTACTTAGCATTTAGAGTCACAGACATTTAAAATCACACTGATTCGCATCCCATCAGGAGAGAAAGTTGAAAGAAGATAATGATGGCCAGGCCTGGGCTGGTGACGTAAACATCAGAAACGGAACCGTGTTCAACTGACAGATAAATGTCATTAGAGCATTTCGCCCTGGAGAGCTAAGAGATCAAGAACCGCATCCCTTTTAAGATACCCCTTCATTGAGTTCCGTAATCAAAATGCAAATGGTCATGGAGGAGGGCACTTGTGGGGAAGAGCACTGGGTGTTATATGGAAACCAACTTGACAATAAACTATAAATAAAAAAAATACAAACGTGAAGATCTTGGGATTTGGACAAAATGCAATGATCATGTAACACATACGAGTAATAGGATCGTCCTACAGAATTTACATTTATAAAATCATCATTATGTTGGAAACTCCATCATCTGGTTGGGCAGGGATAAGTGAGCAATCCTTTTTTAAAGAGTAATGTCTGTAAATTCAGACTTTACGGCACCCGCCTTTAGGGGAACTTCCATTTTCAAAATTCTGTGCAGTCATGACGTTGCACCGATAGGAACCGGGCCGCCTGCGCGAATGTCCGGCGAGCATCCAGAGAACTGGGGGGCACCGACGAGAAAGCGCACTAGGTGCATCTATATCACTCTTTTATTACTCTTCTTGAATATTCTGTGAACTAAGCCTTCTCACCTGGAACGTACTGCGTGCAGGATGGTATTTAAAAGTAATTCTTTCTACGTCACGTGTGTCCTAATACAAGCAAAGAGACTTGAAAGCAAAAAAAACATATGTTTCCATTTAGGTCATTCTGCAGCCCGATGTGGTGCCTATTCGGATACCATCCAGGGCTCCACTCAAGGTAAAACCAGGCACTTTTTCATGAAGGGATATGTGAGGTAATTTTTAGGTGTGACACTTTAAAATTCTACTAAAGAGGGCTTCAGCAGGAGACGGTACCTTTTGAATATCAAGGCGATGACGAAGTCTGGATTCACTTTTATTCTCCAGTCGCATTCTTTCCCGGGAGGATACGGCTGTGGGTAGTTAGGTGACAGGATCACACCCGCCGGGCCGGTCAGGTTCCCTCCACACGCAGCTGCCACGGAAGAGGGACAGGGCGGGTCAGAGCGAAGTAGGACATCACAGGACTCATCAAGCACACGTGCCGCGGGTCGGGTTATTAGACGATCATTCAGACAGAAGCGTAAGGCCCAGGGGGTCTGTCCGTTTTTCATGGACTTGCTGGTGAATTCCATGCAATGCCCCACCCTGCTTTTAGGGAGGATTTGTAACTGTTGACAAATAAACGTAACTTGCTGTAATTCTAAGCCTTACCCTCACCCCTACAATGCACACAACACACGTCACAAAGACAGGCGGAAAGGGGAAAGAAACAGGCACCAACGTCATGTTACGGTTCCACTGATTCTTCTGTCCTCTCGTAGGGATTGCAGAGTCATCGCTGCCTTCTAGAAGGCACGCTCCCTGCTCACCTGTGTCTCACCGCTGCCCGGCACAGCTTGTGATCAAGTGCTCAGGAAATACTTGCTGAGTAAATGAGTACATGCTATTCCACATAATTCTGACAGTCCTCTGATATATGTAATGTCTGGGATACATTTCAAAATGACAAAACGAACACAAAGTTTAAGTGACACCTGGGAATATGGAGCCACTGAGAGACTGAGCTAGAGCATCAATCCAGAAAATATTCTGTAATCACAATGCTCAGTAGTTAACATCAGAGAGTAGAGCTGTAGATGATACTCATCAATCTGCTCTGCTGTTACCTCTCATTTTTTCACTATTTGTGTTTAGATCTATATCAGGAAGATAATAACGATGAAGTTCAATGGCGTTAATAGGCAAGCCAGTTTTCATTCTTGAACTTCAAAATATATAGGATGGTTTCATTTATTAGATAGGATTTCTGTTAAATCTTCCGTCGTGTAGAAGGTGTTAAAACACCGCAAAACTCACACGTATACATCTTAGATTCACACATGAACATACTAGATAGATTTACGATTCTTCATGTCAAATACTGTGATTTCTCACCAACTCACTTTAAAATACTCAGCCCAATTAAATTATGATGTTTTCCCTAAACTATATATCTTTTTTCACATCACGGACATATATCCATTTAGGAGAAAAAAAAAGAAAGCAGAAAAAGAAAACGCCCTACTTGGTATCCTTTTATACACACACACATACAATGGCCTCTACTGTAAATAATGCCAAGGTATCGGCTTTCTAATTTTTGTGATGATTGTGTCTTTAAATACTCATTTAACATTCCTGAAAACTGAATTTCCCCTAAGAAGAACTATAACAAATTCCAGTGCTTTCTGTTATAATTTCAGTCTCACTAAAGGCAAACTCTAACTGGTATCACTAGTATCCTAATAAATTCAGATACACAGTCAAGAGTCATAGGATGTAATTTTCGCAAAAATGGCTAAACCCAGGTTCCCCCAGGGCACAGGCTGACTGTGATAAACTCTGCTGAAACCACCGTCTGATTGGCTCTCCCAGGACGCTGCCCCTCGCAGAGTCGAGGGGACGCTGACAGCGGAAAGCCCGGTCAGGGATGGTGGCAGGTGGCGCAGAGGTGGGGCGAGCAGGTGAATCGGGGTCTAGGAGTTTCCGCCACGTACAGGCTTTGCAAGATGAACGACAGATTCAGGGCACCGGCTACCAGGGTGTTGCCGGCAGGAAGAATTTGGGGTTGACACGAGGTACTGATTTGAGAGAAACCAAGAGGCATTCCTGTCCTCTCCTGAGCTGTCCGAGGAGGCATTTTTAAATGAGGTTATCTAAGAGCGCCCGGGGGAATTAAGTAGCGTCGTCTTGCTGTGTTTATTCCCTCTTTGGGTCAGGCATTCGCCATTTTAGCCTCATTAGGTTTTAATTTAAAGCTTGCAAAACACTTTGGGCAGGATTAGCATTTAGCACAAAATGTGACTCAGACACTCCAGGGAACGCTCCAGAAGGAACGGACACAGACACAAAAGCCACAAGTGGGCATGACTCGCCGGTGCCTTGTTAGAAGTCCTTAGGCGCCTCTCCGTGCCGTCTAGAGCAGCACCTTCACCCTCAGGGCGTGGGACAGTGTGCTTCAAGGAGACGCATCCGTGTTTCTGCTTCAGAACACTGCACTGTTCGCGTCACTAGACAGGATAACTAGCCTCGAAAGAGCCGCCCTGCGGGTCCGGGCAAGGTGACGACATAAAATGAATTTCTGCAAACTTGGGGTAAATTCTTGCTTTTCAGAGCTCTTTGCCACTTGGAGTTGGAGGAAAGGTATTGCAGCCTATGTAAGGTAGGAGAGATTGCGGGGACTTTGAGGGACCCTTCAATCACAACTAGAAAGTGGTGAGTGCTCCCTACTCTGGAGATGAGTCCTTGGGAATCAGCTAAAAACCCCAAAGGGAGGTAACCTCACTCACTGGAGTCGTTTGAAAAGTGAGAAAACGGAGGTATCCAAATAGTCCACGCGAAAAATGAGGCGGTGGAAATATGAACGACATGGCAACAGGTGAGAGGCTAAGAGATTTCAGAAAAGGGAGAGAAAGAAACGAAGATGGGAGGCAAAACACTAACAATGATGATTAAACAGAGAAGGAAATTAGCAGGCCACTCAGGAAAGAACCAATTCAAAAGGCCAAGAAGAAGATGAAAAAAAAAATCCAATCTTACTATTAAAGTACCTATTAAAATATTAAAGAATCTTTACTTTCTTTCCATATCAATTTATTATACTAAGAAATATGAACAATGGGGCGCCTGGGAGGCTCAGTCAGTTAAGCATTTGACTTTGGATCAGGTCATGATCTTGTGGTTTGTGGGTTGAAGCCCCATGTCAGGCTCTGCGCTGACAGCTCAGAGTCTGGAGCTGCTTCAGATTCTGCGTCTCCTTCTCTTTGCCCCTCCCCCGCTCGTGCTCTGTCTCTTTCTCTCGAAAAAATAAATTAACATTGAAACAATTTTAAAAAAGATTATGTTCAGTGTTATTTTTTCTCTCCTTTGGGGAAAAGAAACACTCACCCATGGCTCTGTTGGTAATGTAAACTGGTGCAACCCCTCTGAGTCTTGAAAGCCTTAGGAACACCTACACTTGTAGAAATATGTCATTTATAAGTGATCAGGGATGAATGAGAGGGTTCGCCTTGGCAGTCTCCGTGGTGGGGGCAAGGCTGAAGCGATTCTGACCGCACGGGAAGAGGGGACGAGCCGTCTGTGCGCACGGCCCCACGCAGCCGCTGCGCGGCCACGCACAGCTCACAGACAGCCCCTCGTAGCACAAAAAGACCCTCATTTCGTTCGGCACTCGTGACTCAAAGTACAGTTGACAAGACAAACAGGACACCCGTCACTTAAAAACGGTTCTAAAATAGCTTAGACAAAGATAAAGTGATTATGAAGCTCACTGTGCATGTTTGTGTTAATAGTATTTACCTCCAGGTAGAAAGACAACAGCTTTTGTCCTCTTCTTCCCCTTAATTAAACATGTATTATTTTGTAATAAGGAAGAGAAAAAGCTCAAAAATCAAATAAAAGGCTTTTCAAAATCCGCACACCAGAGTTTATGTGCATGCTAAGACATGTAAGCTGATGGTGCCCCAGAGGGGAAGTTTCTTACCGAGGATGTAAGCTCATGTTTGGATATATGTTCTACAATGTAATGAAGAGATAATAATCACTCATTCCCAATGCATGTTTCCCGTTTTCCTGTCACAGGAGACCTGTACGTGTAGGCCGGGCGGCCAAGATAGCTGATACTCAATTACCTGCAAGTGAGGTTAGCCTGTCCTTGGGGCCAATGCTCATGGCAGAGAAAATGCTGCCTGTTTTCTCTGCTGGGAACTGGCTTATCTGGTCATTGGTCAAAACTATGTCACCAAAATATAAACCAACAAAAGATGATTGATTGGGTTGGAAAACAGTCACATTCTCCCAACTCTGCATTAATGCCGACTGAGAAATAATCTCGAAATGTTCAGTGGATGGACACACTGCTCCCCCTGAGGTTAAAATCATGCGAACTGGGGGTGTGACTCTCCCAATCTAAGAACGGGGTGCCGGTTTTAAATGCTTGTTGCATTTATAGGCAATCACTCTGTCTTAAAAAAGAAGCACACAGGAATCTTGCAAGTCTGCAGAGGAGGCGGCTTGAATAAGGTGCAGAACAGCACCCACAGAAGTTATAAAGTGTAGACGCGGCACGAAGCGTCAGGTACACAGGGCGGCTCTGTGGCTGAGCGTGCTGACAGGAGGACCCACCAGACCCCGTCCGGCTTCAGAATCCTTGAGGCACCGAGTGGTAAGTTAGGAGCCGCATAGCACGGCTCCCGGGAGCACGGAGAACCTCTCCTGCTGCGTCGACGAGAATAAAAATCACTTTAAATCACAAAATCCCCTCAAGTTCACCCTATGCAAAATGGCCTATTAACTATGTGCATATCATTTCATGATCACTTCCTCTCTTCACAGATTAATTAAATTGTACATTTTTTCCAGCAGATCATAAAGAAGTACAAATTAAACTGTGACAGTTCATTAAAACGGTAAAGTATAGCAGAGTTCCTTTCAAAAATAAGATGAAATAGGTATTCATGGTGGAATCGTTGATTGAATGGACACATGTAATTACTATTTTATATAAAAATATATGTTTCCCTGAAACCATATTTGTGGTGGAGCATCGTGGGTAGTTATGCAAACAGAAGTCTGCAACACCGTTATCCTTTTAATAAGGTCAAACTGCAAAATTCTAGTGAATTTCAAAAACATGGTTCTCCTTTTATCTTCATTTTGACCAAAACAGTATAATTTCTAGCTTTCAGGATTCTATTAAAATATACTGATAATATGGAAAAACCACCTAAAAAAAGAAAATACTTTTTATGGGGTAGGTTTTGCTGAAGGACATGTTCCTATGTTAAAAATGAGACTAGCGAAGGGAGGGCTATGAATTTTTCAGCCACTCAGAATGTTGAATTAGTCATTTGATGGATCCATATTTTTACAAGATTTGTTAGGGATAAATGTCAATTACTGCGCCTACGTAAACCACTTCTTTGACTTTGACTAATAAAATAACGTTTCCAGGTTTACGATGAAATTTCCCTTTAGTCTCATGAACTGGAGGGCATGTGAGAAACTCTGAGAAATACTTCTGCAGAACGAACACAATTTGGGAGCGGCGTGAAGCGTGGCGCACACGTGTCCCGAAACGGAGCACGCCTGCCTTCCGTGGCACGTACCTATGCAGGTGGGAGGGTCGGGCTGCCAGAAGAACCGGTTGTTGAGCTGCACACAGGTGGTCTTAGCTTGTCCTTGGAGCTGGTACCCGGGGTCACACTGGAAGGTGATGGTGTCCCCCGGCTCCCTACTGTCCCCGTAGCGGGTGCCGTTCTGAGGCATGCCTGGGTCATTGCACGTGGACGCGATGGACGCTGCAGAGCAAAGAGAACAGTGGTCAAAGCATAGCACCGGTGTCCCCAAGCTTGCACGGGCGAGGCGGCTCTGTGTGCTGAGGCCCTCCTGACTGTCATCGGGGTTCATCCGTCTGCCCCCGAATGCATGACAAGAGCTTCTGTTCCCAGGGACATATATTCGATAGCATGCATCCTGCCAGTGCTCACTTTGAACAGATACCAGCAAAGTCTGTTGAAAGTGCAGCCAGTGATGAGATACATCAAGAAGCTGCATTCTGCTACCCCTGATCAGCACGTGTGCATTCTCCTTCGTGTTCTCGTTAACACTATCTTAATGAATATAAGCCACGATTTAAAATGCTTAATCAAACTACAACAATCTCAAAGAACCTTGAGTGAGACACAGTAGGACAAATTCTGCTAAGGTCTGTGCCTTCCAGGTCACACCAGCTCATGGGGACGGACTTGACGTCGTCATGGGAGCCAGCGAGCGAGGACACCGGTCAGTTGTGGCCAGGATATCATTCACGAATAGCTGTTATTTTCCTGGTGAAATTATTAGTAACTTCATTTCATGGTAAAGTGATTAATAATCCTATTTCACTCTTAAAAAACTTCCAATTTGGACAATAAATTCTGCGGTCATCCTAATTTTAACAAAGCTCTGAAAATGGTGATTCTTGGTCAAAAAATTCCAAGGTATTAGGAACTTGAAGTCAGTTTAGTAGAGGCCAGCGTGTCCAGACAAGCTGGTAAGAGAGCTGGGGACATTGGGACGGGAAGCCTTGCAGAGAGCGGATCATAACGGATGAACCTGAAATCACGTCACACGGCAGCGCCAGCCCAGGGCAAGTCCCTGCAGAGGTCCTTTCCGACCCAGATCCCGGCCCCAGATTTTAACTCCCACATCGCACTGAAACGTAACGGCCTGAGAAGTACTGGCTATTTTCTCCAGTTTCTGTCACTGCCTTGTACTTGATGTTCTACTAAAAATTAGGAAGACACATATCAGGGTCCAAAACTTAAAGGTTTGTTTTTTAAAATCTCATTTTCACTTTCTTCTATACCAGCGAGCTCTCTGTCTCTTCACTGCTGAAGGGACTGTGATGGAAAGTTAGCTTTTCTTGGGGAGCATGGGCTCCCCAGAAACAGAACGCCTGTTTCCCGAGAGACAGAAAAGGGAACATGACCTCCCCACAGCCAGGCCGCCATGCCGTCCACCCTAACACGTGCGGATTTACAGTGACGTGTGGGCTGGGATGTGTGCGTTTGGGGCTTCCCGTTTGGTTTGGGTTGGTTTAGGTTGGGAGATTCTAGGGGATTGTGATGTATTTGGGTAGATGGATGTAATTTAAATGAAAGTTAGGAGATGCAAAGAGGTGTGGTCCCCACTCTGTGCTCTCCGGGGTAGTGATGTTGTGAGGTTTGAAGGAACAGTATGATCATCAGGGATCCTCAGAGACCCCAGGTTCGCCCCGGATCCCAGCCTTGCTCCGTGGGACCCAGATCACCTGAGCTCACCCACCTTCAGCTGACTAATGGGAACAAGTGGAAATAACTAACTTACTGACTGTCATGAACATCATGTGTGAAACCTTGAAAACCTGCCTCTCTAAGCTGACTGAAGGCACAGGCTACCTTACCCGGTCACTATTTTTCTCTACGTGGCTTTTATTATATATTAAAATATACAGCCATGAAGATCTAAACACTATTAAACACAACACAAAATGAACAACTATTATACCGTTCAGATTAAGAACCAGAATATTATCACTTGGCTGTATTATCAATTCCTACCCATGCCTGCCCTCCCCTCCCGATAAAGTCACTATTCTGAATTTCATGGTTATGATTCTTTTCATTTTCTTGATAGTTACCATAAATGGATGCATTCCAATATAGCTGCATGGGTGGCCTCCCTTTTGAATTTATATAAATGGAATCACACATTATGGCTCCTTAGGAGACTTTCTATTTGCGCAGTATTGTTTCTGAGTCATCCACATTCAGGCACGATTTCCTCGTTTCTGATTGTCATTGCGTATGCATTTCTTTGCATTAATGTACCACAATTTATTCGTTCTGCTAGAAACTAGCAGATACAATGCGAGCAAAAGTTTAGGCGGGTTCAAGGGGGTGACCCGCCTACCGTTCTGCCCAACCATGTGAGTCCTGGGAGAATAAGAACATGAAGCAAGACCGTCGGTCGGCTTGCAGATCTGGACCTTGAAGCTAAGCTGCTCCACAGTTTAAAACAGAGTGAAGGTGTAGACCCCTAGTCTAAAATAGACCTGCTCCAGGGGTGCCTGGGTGGCTCAGTCAGTTAAGCGTTTGACTTCAGCTCAGGTCATGATGTCGCAGTTTGTAGGTCTGAGCGCCGTGTTGAGCTCTAGGCTGACAACTCAGAGCCTGGAGCCTGCTTAGGATTCCATGTTTCCCTCTCTCTCTGCACCTCCCCTGCTCACACTCTTCTTTATCTTTCAAAAATAAAGGAACATTAAAAAATAATAAAATAGACGTGCTCTAGCAGACAGTGTTTCAGTTTTGGGGTCCTTGTTATGCAGAAATTACTGACTGAAACAAGTCCCGTGGTGTTAAATTATCTTTTTGTTTGTCTTGTCCAATAATACCTTAGTTATTTCAAACTCTCATTTATTCCTAAAGGAAATTTTTATGAGTTTATAGTTCAGGATCAATAACTGGTGGGATTTCCTCCCTCAATACTGTTAAGAAAGTATTCTAGCTCTTCTGGCTTCCAGTTTTCCCCCATCACCTTCAAGTCTGAAACTACAGTAAGATCATACTCTGTATTTGGTATTTGAACTTTAATAATATTGTGTCTATGTACAATCTTCCTTTTATTAACCCTGCTGGGAATTTGTGGGAGGTTTGGAATAGGAGGATTAAGCCATCACCTTGTCGACTCTCTTTGTTCCCTACTTCTCAAATTAAAATTGAGCAAATATATCTTCCATGTCTCTTAACCTTCCTTTCATTTTATTTAATGTTTTTTTACATTTATTTATTTTTGAGAGACAGAGCACACATGGGGGAGGGGCAGAGAGAGAATCGGAAGCAGGCTCCAGGTTCCGAGCTGTCAGCACAGAGCCCGAAGCGGAGCTTGAGCCCATGAACCATGAGATCATGACCCGAGCCAAAGTTGGACGCGCAGCTGACTGAGCCACCCAGGTGCCCCTCATTTTATAATCTTCTTAACCCTTGTTCTTTCAGGTTGCCTGGGTGGTTCAGTCAGTAAAGCATCTGACTTTGGCTCAGGTCATGATCTCACAAGTTGTGAGTTCGAGCCCTGCACTGGGATCTGTCCTGTCAGCACAGAACCTGCTTCAGATCTCGTCTCCCTTTCTCTCTCTCTCCGTCCCTCTCCCGCTTGGGTATGTGTAAACACTCACTCTCATAAATAAATAAACATTTAAAAAATCTGTTTCTTTGGAGCTTCACCCATAGCAATCCTTTGTGGTTTGCTCCGAAGCTACATTCATCTAGAGGAGACTCACATTTGATTTCACCTGTGCCTGGAATACGAGGAGCCTCCTATCTCTTTAAAATAAATTTTCATTTATGAGAAAGTGATGCGTTTTACACCACACAGAGGGTAGGAATTCACCTGTAAGCTACTTTGCTACTAGCTTATGGTTATGAGATCTATATCACTGATATTTATATTTTGGCGTATATCCATATATCCACCATATCCATCCATCCATCCATCCATCCATCTATCTATCTATCTATCTATCTATCCATCATCTCTCCATCCTCCCTTCTACTGACAGTAACCCCACCCCCCGAGTTCTAGCTGTATATAAGGGCATCCGTTATGTTTCCCAAATTGGAGGGGCATTGAACTTGCTTCCTATTGCCTCAGCCCCACTGCACTCTCCAGATGGAAGCCGGGCATCACTGTTGACCCACGGATGCTGCCAAGACAAAGCCAACTTCTGAGCTTCAGAACCTCTCCCTACTCTCTCCTTACTCTCCCCCTACTTCACAGGACCTGGGACCTCTGAGGTGTCCTTATTTTCTTATAGGTTCAGGGATGCATTTATTTATTTTTATTTTTTTTATAATAGCTTATTGTCAAATTGGTTTCCATATAACACTCAGTGCTTCTCCCCACAAGTGCCCCCCACCATTACCATCACCCCCTCCCTCCCACTCCCTCCCCTTTCAGTCCATGGTTTGTCTTCAGTATTCAGTAGTCTCCCTTGATCTGTGTCCCTCACTCTTCCCCGCTCTCTTTCCCCCTTCCTCTCCCCATGGTCCCCTGCCAGGTCTCTCCTGTTAGACCTATGAATGCAAACATATGGTATCTATCCTTCTCTGCCTGACTTATTTCGCTTAGCATGACACCCTCGAGGTCCATCCACTTTCCTACAAATGGCCATATTTCATTCTTTCTCATCGCCATATAGTACTCCATTGTATATATATACCACATCTTCTTGATTCACTCATCAGGTGATGGACATTTAGGCTCTTTCCATGATTTGGCTATTGTAGAAAGTGCCGCTATGGACATTGGGGTACATGTGCTCCTATGCCTCAGCACTTCTTTATCCCTTGGGTAGATCCCTAGCAGTGTTATTGCTGGGTCATAGGGGAGTTCTATCGATAGTTTTTTGAGGAGCCTCCACACTGTTTTCCAGAGCGGCTGCACCAGTTTACATTCCCACCAACAGTGCAGGAGGGTGCCCGTCTCTCCACACCCTCGCCAGCATCTGTAGTCTCTTGATTTGTTCATTTTAGCCACTCTGACTGGCGTGAGGTGGTATCTCAGTGTGGTTTTGATTTGAATTTCCCTGATGATGAGTGACACGGAGCATCGTTTCATATGCCTGTTGGCCATCTGGATGTCCTCTTTGAAGAGGTGTCTGTTCAGGTCTTCTGCCCATTTCTTCAGACTAACAACTATTTTATCCAGCATCTTTCACATATTTTCAGTAAATATGTTATCAAAGTATCTATTTTACTCTAAGGCCAGACATGGACACCCCTCAATTATCCTTATGTCTTCACCCACAGGATGGTGTCTGGCATATCACACACGTTCATCCAGAGGATGTCACCATCCTGCTGCTGTGATCACTTCTGGTGTGTTAAGGGGGAGCACGGAACCTGGAAATGCATTTCTCAGCAGAATCAGGGGGAAGTATTTGAGCTCGAGAGCAGGTTTTTCCAAGGGGGAGAGGGCAAGAAATGCCATTTTACAGTCACTGAAGGACATCTTTTCGTTTCCCACTCGCTGATACGCTATAAAGTTTGGAAGGCAGAGCAGAAAGCAAGCACATCACCCCAAAATAAGACTGGCATAGTCCTGGACTGCAGGATAGACTTCAGGATGTAAAGCTTTTGGTTAGAACATCAGGACCACTGCACCCATTGGTGACACAGTTGTAGGATCTAGAATGGCAATTCCAGAACTCAATCCCCAGAATCCCAAGTGGCCCCCATCTAGGCAACAAAACAGTACTCATATTGAAGTGGTATTTTATAAGCAATTTTCAGTTTACTATTTGAGTAATGTTCCTAAAGAATCTAAGATCTACTTGTCCTTTACCTTTGCTGAGGTTTCACTGGGCTTTGGGGAAAAAAATAATAAGCAAATCTATTGCACATCTACAAAACTCCTTTGGACTGAAATGCATGTCCTCAAAACACACTCCATCTTCTCCTCAAGCAACGGTTGCAAGTATGATTATATATGTGATTCCAAAAGATGATTTCTGTCACAGTTTATATAGTATGAAAATAATTTAAAGTGAAAGTTTAGAAGGACAGCCAAGGAGAACATGGATGACCCTCACTGTAATTGTTAACACGAAGGTATGTTTTAATTACCTCCCTTTCCAAATCTGTATTCAATACTTATGAAAAGCAAACAGACCTACAGCCCAGTAACGAAGCTTTATGCAAAGGCGCACAGATTTTGCACGTGGGTAAGAATCTCAGTAGATACGTCAGCCCTGCAACCCTCACGGCTCCACAGAACACTCTGCTGCAGGTCAGGGGCAGGAGTCACAAACACTGGCTACTTGAGTTCCCTCCCATAGATTCACGCTGGGAGTCAGGGATTAAAGGTTCGGAGAAATCCTGCAGCAAAGAAACCTTTTTTTTTTTTTTTTTAGTAGTTTAATCCAGTGTTTCCTAAATGTATGTAAAAATAGAGCACATTTTTCTTGACAAACCTCTTCCAATTCTTCCAAATGAAGATCCACGGAATGCCAGGATATGCAATAATGGCTTCTACCACTTGCTCTATGTCCTTCAATGTACGATGTTTAATTCTGCTCTGCAAAGTACACTTTCTACTTCTACACCAAATTTTCACTGGAATATCTAGAATAATCCCAGAGCGCACCATTAAAAAGTTATATACTGCTGAAGTTCTTGTTGTTTAGTAAACAGAAATACTGCGTGCACAGAGCTGGCTAATTATCTGATACTGTGGGCTGTCATAAAACTGCTCTTTACATGTTCTTGGAAAGGATGCGTGTATTTGCTTGTGTATCTTCAAAAATTATTTGAAATTACCAGTAGCTCAAGCACGACGTCTTGTCGAATTTAAACGAATCCCAAACACTTCGTCTTTCCTTCAAGGGTTATGAAATAAAAAGGGACAGTTCTCAGGGTCAGCTAGATTGGATGAAAAGGAATGAGGACACTTGAGGTGAAGCCCAGGAAATCATTTTACACAACGTAGGGGGTGATACACTGGTTGGATCTTTGAAATAAATGGCATTTTATTTTCTTCTAGTTACGAGTTGTGGAAAGATGTTCCCTGGTGAAGGCGATAACGCTTTTCCAGAAACTTACATGAAAGCCCCCAACCAAAGACAATGTGTTGGGGTCAGAAATTGCTTCTCCGCCTTCAGGGTCAGACAATGTTAATGATGAAGGCTGTGTTCACTTCTTTTTCATGACTGCATTCTTTGATGGGTCACCACATACCTTTTACTCATTTTTCTCTTAAATATTTTCTCTCCAAATGGGATTTTGGTGACACTGAATCTTTCTGGTTTCTCACCATAAAAAGGGAAACAGTACTTGTAATGACATCAGTCTTATCCCTTTATTACCTTAGAAAGAGAAGGTACTTGTAAGGTTTAATAGATGGAAGCAGAGGTGAGAGGAAAGAGAGAGACCAAGTTATGGAGCCAAGAGAGCCTTTATTGGAGTCTGCAATTCCTGGGCAAGGGTCTGTGACTCTGAGGGGGGGAGTCAGGGAAGTCGCGCCCGGGAGAGCAGGGTGTTTTATGGGTACAAGAGTTCTGGGTTTGATCTTAGGTGGGCCGATAGCCAAGTAAGGGCATCTTTGGACTGCGGCAGGATTTAATTGGCTGTTCACTTTGGTGGGGTGGGGGACGCTGGAATTCCATGGTGAGACATTCCAGTTTGAGACAGTCCACATTGGAGAGTGGGGGTCATCAGTCCCTGGTGGTGCCTGGATCTGTTATCTGGCCTGCAATAAAATGGCTGCTTTGTCACCTTCCTGAAGTAACTCTTACAGTACTGTTCCTGAGGTGATGAATACTGAGCTTTTCAATTTCCCAAGGGGTTCTCTGGAGTCCTTCAGATCTTGAAGACACCTTGGGCAGGCCCCACAGAGTCTAAGGGACGTCTCCCCTCTCCACTGTGATCCCAGACCATCCCTGTCAGCCTGAGCCACACCCACGCTCCACTGAAGGTAAAAGCAGTGGACCTTTGTGTTTCTAATAGTATAGACAGAATAGAGCTATTTCATAAGAACCTGCAATGGACTCAGATTCCCTTCCAATTGGATAAGCTGATTTGTAACACTGAAGACCCTACAGAATATATATTTTAAAATTATATACAGTTGTGGGGTTGTTTATTCAGGTAAAAAAAATTAAGAATCTGGGTCATGTCCTATTAAATGCATAAGGGGCTCCTTGATGGGGGACCAGAGAACCAGCTGAGGGCCAAGCACAAGCTAGCATACCAGCCCCCCTGTCAGGTGGGACATGTGTGACATTCCTCAGGCACTCCTTGGCACCTAAGGACAAAGGATTAGCTGACCTAGATCACAGTCCTACAGGACCTGGTCTCCATCAGTGTACAAATATCTTAGTAAATCACAAGAAGAAGACAATCTTACCAGTAGTCTGATCTCCAGAAACCTATAGACTCGTTTCCTGGAGCCCAGACATCACCCCTCCATAGTGATATGGGAACAAAGGCAGATAGAACTCAATTTCCTTATAACCTGCAGCCCATTGATGAACACTTGAGGCAGGCAGAGTAAAATGTTTCTCCAGGAACTGCCCACTGTCTTAATGCCAATGCTCTGCTAGAGGGCAAACAACGGTAGCTTTGACAACAGCCTGGCCTCCAGTATCCTGGGAATCTTCAGCACATGGGAGGCTCACTGGAAACTCCCTGGACTTTACCTCTCCCAACTCCCAGCGGGCTCTTTGTGCCCCTGAGTCCTGCCACCATGCTTTAATAAAATCACCTTTTTGCACCAAAAATGTCTGCAAGAATTCTTTCTTGGTCCTCGGCTCTGGACCCCACCACCCCACCATCACCTCCAAAACCTCATCAGGTTCCCCCCTTCCTCTGTTTTGATGGGAGGACCCTTCCCCCAAAAGATAGCCTGTAGGTCACCTGGTGGAGGGCAGACACCTCTGGGCGAGGGGTGAATTCCCACCCAGAGCTGGAAATGCCCTTCTGGGGAAATGTGCCCAGCAGCTCAGAGCTGGTGTGCCACCCCAAGTCGGCCCCCAAAGGTAAACCATGCAGGCAGGACAGCCAGGGCTAAAGCCTTTGTGGGGGCATCAACTCAGCACTGAACGGGGCTGAGATCTGGGCCTTTTAGGATGCTCAGGTGTGCACTGATGAGTGACTGTTGTTTAGGAACAAGGTTTGGTACAGGTGTAAGGACGCAGGTCTGAATCAAACTGACTCCATGACAGGCTTCAAGTTTCCCTCTGACCTTGGAGGCCTAAGTGTCAGCTTCTCAGAATCATTAGACAATAGAAGGGCACACACTGCCCAAGGCAGTAGGGACCACCCTTGTAACACCCAATCAGGAAAGGCCAGCTAACACCCTTAACTTTTCTAAGGGCGGGCCTAGAGATAGAAGCTATAGATAATCATTTATTGCTTAAGGCTAGTTACACCCTATGTGAGGGTCCTGGGTCCTGGGGCCACTCTGTAATTGGTTAATACTCTAAATGTTGTGATTGGATCACTGTACCTGTGTCACAATTTCCTGCAACTCCCCCTTCCCAAACCCATAAAGGCCCTACCCCGCCTTTGTTTGGGGCTCTCAGCATGGATCCACTGTGCTGGTGAAGTCTGTGAGCCCAAACTCATAAGCCCGTAATAATAAATGCCCTTTGCTTTTGCATGCGTGACTCCGTCTCCCTGGCGGTCTCTGGTTTTTGGGGATGATAATGAAACTTGGGCATAACACAGGGATGTTAAGAAGAAGAGGTAGCAGGCAACCTGTGCACCCCCAGGGCGCCCCCTGTTGGAGGAAGGCAGGTCCATCTGCAACAGTCACCCCATGAAGGCTCTGCCAGGCTGCTGGGAGCCCCATGTCCCAGGGACAGACTCTCAGCCCTGCCCACCCAGGTGTGCAGATGCTAGACAACTCCTTTCCCAAGTGTGTAAACCCATGCCGCATGAGCGGGGTACTTCGGGGGAGCACTGAAAATCCATGAGGGAGATCCTGGATTCTAGGCTGATAAAAGAGCCCGAAGGTTCTTGAAAATCATCTAGGGAGGGATGTGGGCACACTAGTATTATGCTTTTGTGGGATAGCCTAGGGGTGTTATTAATTCACTCCTTGATTAATTACCAAATTATACATATGCTGTTTTTCCATCTTTGTAAATGGCCCTGAAGGGTGGTAGAAGAAGCCACCCAAAAGTATCCTGTCTGGGCACAAGGTTATTTTGAGAAACAGCAGACAGAAGGGAACTTCTGAAAACAGAGTGGAAGTTACCCTTCTGTAAGAGAAATGGAAGGAGACTCCTCTAGGAACCAGGAGGGGAGGAAACGCTCAACCACGGGCGAACCTGACCTTGGAGGAGGCAGCAGCTCAAGTCCGCACCACCGTCTTCTCCCTCCTTCACCGCGAGTTTCTGGCCAACCTGCCCACAGTGGGCTCCCCTCTCCGCACACCTTTTTCTTGTGTCTTTAGCTGAGGATGGTGTTCTGGCAAGTTCTAAGGCACCGGGGGAGATGCTCCTCCCTGAGTCCCTCCATGCACACGTGAGGTGAGCGTGCCACACTCGTGACTGTCTGCTTCCCATTCGTCCGTGTTTCGTTACAGGAGCCTCGGCCAAGGACTCAGGAAGGGAAGGGACAGTGACGGTCTAGCACAAGGAACACTCGATCCGTTAGCCTGTCCCTACCTCAGGGGCACAGCCCAGTTCACGGCTGGCACCCAGGGCACTGAGCCCTGGGCCCAGCCTTCATTAGTGCCTGGCAGGGTGGGTCCAAGCTCAATTCTGCCCGTTTCCTAGAATTAATTAATTAATTAATACTTTTTCTGTTTCTCTGAAATGGATGCTAATTTTTTTTAAAAAGCTACATGGACCACTTGCCAGGCTCCTGACCTAGAGTGATCTTTTTCAAGGTTCTGGGAGCCATTCCTTCGACATGTACCATCAGAGAGCTGGTGTTCCTGTGAGCCAGTGTGCACAGGATGGCAATAGCAGGCACCTGGGCCGAGACACGAAACCACCCGGCTGGTCTCATGAGGGTGTGAGAAGCTCACTGTTCTTTTGTGCAGCGCCAGTTAGCCACCCTGACGGGCTATCCGGCTCTCCAACCACCAAGTTAACTTGGGATGAACTATGCCCCGATACTCGGTGTTTCCGAGTCCTCCTACATGAGTCCTGGTTCTGGTCTCTCCCGGGAATGTGTGTGTGATGGCTGATGCCTCCTCTTATCAAAGAGAGGAGGTTTTCTTGTCTTGGCAGACTCGGAGCAGATCGCCTGTGATGCAGACCACATTCGGGTTTAATGCCTGCCCAGTAACACAGTCCCAAGCAGGCTCTGTGCCGTCAGTGCACGGTCTGACGCGGGGCTCGAACGCACCAACTGTGAGATCATGGTCTGAGCAGAAATCAAGAGCTGGACGCCTAACTGAATGAGGCAACCCCTCACTCTTGTTATTCATAGGAGCCCATAACAGGTTTCTCTTGTTAGTTTTAATCGGCTTGCTTCAGTTACCACTAACAAGGCCGTGAAAAATTATCCTTTCTCCCTCATCTCTGCAACTTTGCGAATCCACGTGGCGAAGCTACAGAAGGCTCCGCCTTCACCCTCGCTCCCTTTAACAAACTCTGTGGATCCTACCAACCTCAGCGTACCTATCACCTCTTCAAGAAGTCTTTCCTGGATCCCTCCAAGTTTAGGGCAGACGTCTCCTGCCCTTCTCCAGTCAGAGGACCTGTCCCAGGGTCTCCGTTACCGATCTGGTTCTCCCGTCACCAGATGGCACATTTCTGGAGACAAGAGCCGCATTTGTCCTGCCCTTTGATAAGCCACGCACTCAGCATAGTACCTTGTATACAGTAGGCACTCAATACATACTGGTTGAATGGAGTTAAAGCACCTGGCCTGAGGCCTGGCCCATTATGGAATGCATATTTAATAAACAGTTAAGTAAGGGCTCAGGCCGTGACCTCATGGCTTTGTGGGTTGGAGCTCTGCCCGGACAGCTAGAGCCTGCTGGGGCTCTCTCTCCTCCTTCTCTGCCCCTTCCCACGTGCTGTCTCTGTCTCTCTCAAAATAAACTTAAAAAAATTAACTATTAAGAACATTATCATAATATAACAAAGGATATGTTTCAGAATAAAGGTGAATTATGTGTGAAATAAACATAATACGTTAAATGATCAATTCTCAAAAAAGAAACATATAGTTTTATACATCTACTACATGTGACGCAAACCGCGACTGAAGTATGTAATATAAACTCAGATTTAATAAAAAAATAATAGACATTTACAATGGGCACCTAGAAGAACAAAGGAAATGAGGTGTTTAATTTTTTTTAGTCCACATTATTTCCTTATCTGGACCTCCTATTTGGAAATTAGGGTTCAATTAAGGATGTTTGTTTTTATAAACGGCTAATGGAGATGTGTTTCCATGAAATGTTTAGAAAGGCAGCAAACATACATGTGGAGCTGTGTAAATGACAGACGTGGAGTAAACGCAGTGCAAAGTCATTAGTGTTTGTGAGCCGCGTGGGCTGGGGGGATGGGCAGTGAGGAGGGCGCTTGTGGGGATGGGCACTGGGCACTGCATGTAAGAGAGGAATTTCTACTCCTGGGGCCAAGGCTACACTGTAGGTTAACGAACTAGAACTTAAATACACATTTGAAAAGAAAAAAGAAGTGGAGGGCAGACCACGGGAAGCTGCTTGTGGAAAAGTAACACTCAGGGAGACAGGATTCTCTGCGGGGGTAAGGAGCGGACTGTGTGACGGAAACAATGCAGGTGGCAGTTGGGGAAATGGGGTAGTTCCAGGGTGGGCCCGGCCCCGGGAGCTCCTGGGTCCCGAAAGGGTACCTCGCCAGTGCAGGAGGGACATGTGTTAATAATAACTGGGGTGAGATGAAACCGCTCTGAGTCGTCAGTGAAAACACACTTAACGGTGTGCATGCATTTGTTCGCTAGAATGCCTCGGTGTTCTGAGTTGTTTGCTTTTTTAATGTTCTATTTAGTTTTTAGTTGAGAGCGAGAGAGTGAGTGAGCATGCAGAGCAGGGGACGGGCAGAAAGAAAGGGGCAGAGAGAGAATCCCAGGCAGGCTCCACGCTGTCAGCACAGAGTCCAGACACGGGGCTTGAATCCATGAACCGTGAGATCATGACCAGAGTTGAAGTCAAGAGTTGGACGCTTAACCAATGGTGCCACGCTGACACTGTGTTTAATTGTCTGATTAAGAATGGAATGCATGTGTGAATTTATAAGTACGACTGAAAATTCACATAGTTTTAGCAAGAACGTGAGCTCTGCAAACCGGGGACCTTTGCTGCATTCACTCAGTCACACCCAACTATCAGAGCAGTGCCTGCCACGTTACAGACACTCGGCAATACGGCCTGACTGGCTGCCTGGATGAAGTCATTAATAAACAACATGCGTAGAGTCTTTATATGTTTAGAAGGTGGGGGCATCTCAGTATTATAGTATTGGATTTGCTGTGTCTGTCAGAGCTTATTTACTTTTCGATGAGCTTAGAAACCAATATGGTGACCAATGAAATACATTTGTCTTTTCTCATTGGACATCAGAAAAGCATATTTGAAACTTTAATGTGTACATACTTGAGATACTGAAACTTCTATCTCATCGTCCAATTCATTGAACTGATGATTTTAATGCAAATATTAAAGCACAAGCTGACTGATTTTGCTTTAAGTAGTCTAAGGCAGGAGCTGATAACCGATGGCTTGTGGTCCAAATCCAGCCCGACATCTGTTCTGGTGGGGCTGGCCTGCTAGGCATGGTTTTTATGTCTTTAAGTGGTTGAAAAATATCAAAAGAAAAATACTATTTCATGACACAAAAAAATTCAAATTGTGTTCATGAAATTCAAGTGTTCATGAATATAATATTACGGGGACATGGCCATGACCATTCAATAATGTATTGTCTACAGCTGCTTTCACATTACAGCCACAGGGCTGAAAAAATGCTGCATGGAGTCCATGGGCCCTACAAAGCCTGAAATCCTTACTATCTCTGTCTAGAGAAAGTCTGTTGGCCCCTGGTGTAGACGACAGTCATGTAATAACTCTGCCTTCATATGATATATTCCTTACCCTTGCATTGGTCTTTAAGAAAGTAGTAGGCATTATCACATCAATGCTCATGTTCTAGAGTTAAGAAAATGGATTTGAATTCTTTATGAATTCAACTCCTTACGTACATGATCAGGTTATCAATTTTCTGTAAGTGTCTCTTCTAGTTTAGATCCTAGGCATGAATAGGGAAATCTTCCTAATGGTCACATTCTTTGTATTTCGTAGGATAAACACTAACCAGCAGTTGGAATTCTTTTACATGTGATTTAATGCCTAAGTGGCTGGAAAAGGTTTAGAAAATACACAGAAAGAGAAATCTTAACTCATCTCCTGGGGTATGTTCACTGAAGTCCAGACCCTAAATGAAAGAATGTGGGTCTGAATTCTACAAAATGCCGCCTAATTATGTCTCAACACATTTCATTTCTGAAAATGTGAGAGTCCTTCAATAATTGGAGATAGGTGTTCTACAGAGACCGATCTCCCTTCAAAGAATGGAGGTAATGCTTGCTCAGGCACACAGGGAAAGAACTCTCTATTTCAGATGTAACACACGGTACTGGAGCAATGCACAAGAGGGAAAACGGGGGGGGGGGCGGGGGGGCCCTCGACCTGAGTCTTAGAGCTTACAAGAAAAGTATTCCCATTGAAAAGGTAAAACTGCAAAAGTTTTAGAAAATCTTCAGGATTGAGGGCAGGGCATGTAGACATGAAAACAAAAGTATGATCCATAAAAGGAAAAGTTTATAAATTAGACATCATCCAAGTTGAAAACGTCCCTTTGTGAAAGATTTTGCTAGGAGGTTAAACAGAATGACTATATCCTGGGAGAAAAAGTTTTGAGAGCCACAGATCTGACAAAGGACTAGTATCTAAAATACATAAAGATGCTCAAGATGGGAAAAATAATCTAATGAAAATGGGCATAAGGCATAAGGCCACATTTCACTTAAGAGAATATACAGATGAGGAATAAGCACATGAAAGGACATTTAATCACGAGCTGTTAGCCGGCTGCACCATCTCTGTGAGCAGAGCTTATGTTGTCTACTGTCATGTTTACATGTATACACTCGGACGACTTCAGACTCGGGGGAGGATTCAGAGCAGCAGAATCCCTTACGCATCGTCGGTGGAAATGTAAAATGGTTCAGCTACTCTGGAAAATCATTTGGATGCTAAGATCTAAACATTCAATTATCATTCAACCCAGAAATTAGACTTCTGGGCATTTCTCCCAGAGAAATGAAAAGTTATGTTCACACAAAAACCTGTGCGTGAATGTTTATAGCACTATATTCGTAATAGTCTCAAACTAGAAATAACCCAGATACCCTTCCACGGGTGGATGATTAGACAAGCGAGTACATCCATTCTGTGGAGTATTATTCCGCAGTATAAAGAAATAACTGTGGATACAGACAACAGCCAGGGCGACTCAACAAAGAATGGGCTGAGTGTGGAGTCCCCATCAAATGCGCCATGACACCTTGCATATAACATTCTTGAAATTACAAAGTTACAGCAACAAAGAACAGATGAATGGTTGTGGGTGTAAGATGGAGTGGGCGCAGGGGGGATGGGTGAGTGCTCGGGTGCGTCCAGAGGCGCCCTCTTGGTGGCGAACGCTCTGTTTACTGACTCCACCAACGCCACCCCCCTAACTGTGATCTGTCCTCTTGCTCAGCAAAGTGTTCCATTTGGGAGAGACTGTGGAAGGGATCCATAGACTCTCTCTGTTTTATGTCTCACAAGTCTGTGTAAGTTTATAATTACTCTGAAGAAAAACGTTAATGTAAAAAATTATATATACATAGTAATGCTCATTTGAATGACAATGAATACAAGCCCAAAGTTATTTTTATACACGTTTCATTTCCAAATACAAAGGGATTAAAAATTTATCTGGACTCAACACAAAAATCACGTATCTGTCAGTGTTTCTTCGTGGCACAAAGCAATACAGGTTTCATGATTGTAAATTCTTGGTATGTATCAGCAAATTTGAAGATGGACCCTTTACGATGGCAGTTTTGCCCATTCCTGAGGACAACAACACTTCCCCTTGGAATCAACAACAACAAAACAACAACAAACTAAACCAAACTAAACCAAACGGAAAAGTGCTTTCTAGGGAACACAATTTGTATCTACCCATGAGGCTCCATCAGGGCTGTTACTGTGAGCCAGCAGCGAGGAAAACTAAATCAAAGCACAAGGACTCCTTGGACAGACGTGTTGGAACCTCTGAAAGCACGGGAGATTGGAGGCCGTCGACTGAAGTACAGGTGTTAAAACAGACGTGTAGACAGGACGAGTGACATTATAAGAAAACACTAAATACTCCTGATCTCCCACTCAAGAGTTCTGCGTCACAATATTTCAAAAGTGGAAAATTTGTCTTATGATATTTATACTTAACAAGTGCTGAATAGGTATGAAAATATGTCAAAAATATATCCATCAAACACAAGTATAAATTGAATTCTACAATTAAAAGGACTTAATAGGCATCAGAAATAAATCAATCACTTTGATTTTGCACAGAAAGGAATGTGTATTTCCTTGGAGCAAAGCTCAGCCTGAATCCCATAAAAATGTTTTATGCTGATTAAATGAAAATAGAATAATTTAAGAAATGTTATTTCAACTATTAACTGGTGCATTGGTTTTCCCATCCCACAAATTTTCAATTTTAATATATGTGTCACTCCCTTCCCTTTTCCCCTTGCTTAATCAAATTTTATAGCTGGATTCTAATTCTCCTATTTGTATTTTATAATACAATGCTTACGTTAAACTAACTTGTTTAAATTAATTTTTAAATTAGCTCAAAAAGACTCATAATCAGTTATTGGATAGAGAATATTACTGGCATAGAATAAGCGTCCAATTTAGGCAATATCTAAAATCAGATCAGTTTTCTTTTTCTTGCAAACAAATGTTCCAACATCTACTTGTTAGTTACGAAACTGTATTTTTGAGCTTTGGATATCATATAGTTGTAAAACTTAGACCATCTAAAGAAAGTACTTTGAAACTTTTTAATAAAAGCCCTGAAAATATAACAGACTCATAGTGTTGGCAATGACTCAAGAATCACTTGTCCTAATTAAGTACCTAGGGCTGCCGTGTGAAGTGAGCTCACGCCCTCTGAGGAGAGGACTGTGCGTTCTCGGAGAGAATTAGACTAATCAGCACTTTTTCTTCCCTCACGTCAAATACAGAAACGTATGAGAAACCAAGCATGCTGTCCTTTGAAGTTCAGAAATACTTTTTAAAGTTATGTTTAAAACCACTGGGGGGAACCTGGGGGGCTCAGTCAGTAGGCATCCCTCTCTCCATTTTGGCTCGGGTCATGATCTCACAGTCGGTGAGGTCGAGAGCCACATGAGGGTCTGTGCAGTGTCAGCTCTCTCTCTCTCTCAAAATAAATATGCTTAAAACAATTAAAAAATAAAAAAAATAAAGCCACCTTATACCTAATAGTATAACGTGCCGTACAATCTTGGCTGTGGTTCGCATCCTCACAGCACTGAAGAACCCTTCATTCAGTTAATGAAAGTGATTTTAGGTTCTTTATATCAAAAACAAAAGCAAAATTAAACCCTCAACCCTCACCCTGCAAAGATCCTTTTCAAAACCTCTATTCACACAAAAAGTCATGGTTCATCTGGCTCTCAGATTTCTATCAGGTCTGAATGATGACCTGCTGCGTTCTGACAAACAGACCGGAGGAGCGGAAATACTTACTGTCAAGCTTTTCGCAGAGAGTTTTGCAAATCTGTCTGTTACTGATTGAGTGCAAAGGCCTGATGAACACTTTCCACGTCCTAGAAACCTCAGCTTCACTGCAAAGCTCTGGCATCATATCATTAGCATGATAAAAGGACACTTACTTTGTTACTACCTTTTCCTATTTTGAAGTCAAATCGACATTCACTGTCTGCTTTCTTGCCAAGTACCAGTTGGTTTGAACTGAGTGGTGAGAGGCAAGGAATCAGAGGTAAGAGTCTTCCCTCTTGAGAACCGCAGACGACATCATTTATCACATAATACCGCCCTCGAGTCTGCTTCTAAAACTGGGAACAGGAGCTTGCAATCGCTTGCATTTGGAGAAAATCACTAAGTCAAGGTGCCTTTATCTTCCTTGCCTTTGAATACGGTCCGCATGAAAACTGCGTGGTGGAGAAAACAGCATGATGGCCTAATTAAATCTCATTACCATGGAAATTATTGCTAATGAGTTTGACTTCCATGTTGAAGTTGACGCCACTGGTGAAGACAGGGCTGAGCCCCGGCCGGATGTTCTCCTGTGCACAGAAACCACGCCTGTGTGTCGGCTGTTCTAAAAACTGTGTGTGTGTGTGTGTGTGTGTGTGTGTGTGTGTGTGTGTGTGTTTGAGATCATGCAGTTGTCACACTTCAAATCAGTCTTATTCTGCTTAAATTATACATGTGTAATTTATATATGTAAAGATATCATAAAACTATGTATTTATACAATAAAATCATATATGTACGTCTCCCCCCCCCCCCGTGTGCTTGGTGATAGGATCGCTAGCAACTGGAAAGCCTGTAGCCTTTTGAATACCACTAAGTCTTGCCAAGCATGTTACTCTGGTCCGCACCGCGCACGGTCTTCCAACGGCCTCAGCGAGCTATTCGGGGAGCTCTACTTTAAGTTGCTTTAAAATGCAATTTGACACACATCTTCTGGGTGGAACTGGAGCAGTTCTGAAGACTGAATATTAAAGGAGAAATATTTAAAAAATAATTCATTTAGAAAATTCAGTCTCACCAGAACCAAGAAATAAAAAAAAAAAAAAAAGGCAGAAAACACAGACACATATACAGAAAAGAAGACAAAAATAAAGGCAAAAAACTATTATGTGTCAAATGCGAGACAGACACTAAATGCGATATCTATGACCTCCCAGTACCAGGTGCTCAGGAACAACCAGAAACTGTAAAAATAGTTTGTGGTGAGTATTATGAAGGGGAAATGGTAAAAATCATAGAAAGATGGATTCTTAGCTATGGTTTGGGTTCAGAGAATCTCCTAAAAGAGGGTGCATTTCACTACGACTTGTAAAATGAAGACAGTGGTTGGGGGTGGGGGGTGAGGTAGTGTCAGCCAAGGGAACAGCCAAGAGAAGGTCTGAAAACCAGAGAAAAGGGTTTGATGGAAACCAGGAGAGTAAGACAGAGGCAGACAGAAGCTGGATATTGGCTGACTCCAGGTCATGTGACAGAATTTGTCATGTCAACGAAAAACTAGAGTAGTTTTCAAACAGGTGCTTATGTGATCAGATTTGCTCTCTGCCAAATTGGCCTTTCTCAAATACAAGTTCAACAGAATCGCGGTCCCCTGAATGGCCCTTTGGACCAAGCCTGGTGCTGGCGGAGACCCGGCTGCTGTGGTGGCTTATATGATGAAGGTCCCATCCGGGTCACCTGGACACTGGCTGTCACGATGCGACCGAGCTGTAAGGTTCCGTTCTGATGGGAGAAGAGGAATGAGGTGAACCCCAAGGTGGAAAAGGTCATCTTACATACAAATTCTATATTGTGATTTGAGCATTTACACCAGAAGTAAGGAGTCAGGGAGAGTGAAGGGTGAAATTAAGGAAAGAAAGAGGTCAACACACAGGCCAGGCTCCCCTGTGGCAGCTGTGGGAATACCCTTGTTAGGCTGAGCCTTGCTCAGGAGAAGGGGCTGATAGTCTGGGTCACAGGAGAGAGGAAACAGAGGGAAGAACAGGCTTGTATGTCTATAGGAGGGAAGCAGAAGGCAGCCTTCTGATGGCTTTGACTTTGTTGAGGCATGATTTGAAGTACGTCAAAGAGAATATGACCAGTTTGATGATCAGAGGAAAGTGGTGAAGTTTGAAAAATGATAAAGTGAGTGGGGACAAGAGCTCGCCAGACAAGCAAGTTACCGCAGGTGAGCCCTGGTGAGGCGATGGCCGACATCTCAGGTGGAGAGGTGGCCAGCTCGTGTGGCTCTTGTCAGGAGCTCCCGCAGGCTGCACGAGACTGAGACGGGACTATGGCACGAAGCTCCTAAGACAAGGGCCCAGCATCGTTAGAGCCTAAGGAAGACATTGCTCTGATAGGGAAGAGGACTCATAAGTTAAGAGGGAGGGGGAGGGGTAGAAAACAACAGCCTCGATGCCCCAGTAAAAGCAAAGGAATGAAGTAAGGGGGGGGAGAGGGTGGAGATAGGTTGATACCAGAGTAGACGAGAGACAGGCTTCAACTTAACTTTTCAAGAGTTTTCGTGAAGTGTGACCAGGGCGCATCTGAAGGGCTAGGGGAACGCAGGGGAGAAGACCAAAGGGTAGAAGACGGGAGCTGAGAACCAGCGCTGGACAGTCATCCATGGGAGGGCACGGGCACGGAGAGGAGCTGTGGGAGCCAGAGGTGGGCGGGACTGCTGATGAAAGACATACGGTGTTTCAGGGGCGCGCTAACCCCACACTTTGTCCGATTGCCTTTCTCCTACCATTTTTAATGCCTGGGGCAGTTTCTGCCTTCCACAGCTCTGGGTCTCCAATACCAGCAGCAGATCACAGACATAATAGGAAAGGGTCATTAAATGGTGACAAAATGGATCCATGCATGAGTGAACAAACGAACGGTCAAATTCATTGTGTGAAAGTCTTACACCTACGGCACCGCACATGTGGGGAGGCCCAGGGTAACCCTTACCACGGGCGGGGGGTGATGAGATGGCTAATCTCGACATTTACCGTCAAGGTGATTTGCATTTTCCATGCTCTCAGTCCTGACTCGGCTCACTTTTGAATGGCATGTTTTTAAAGACACTGTGATAGTTGGGTCTGTTAAATTTGGGAGCATTTCCCTTTCCTTAAATTAAGTTTGCATAAGTCTGCCTAATAGACCATGTGTCGATTCAGAGCTTGCGATGGTGGGGAATCACATGTCCAAGGTCTTGGGGAAGGGTCGGCGCGCTGTGGGTGCCCACAGACATCACTGCCGCCTGAGGTCTGATCAATGAGCTTTGAGCATGGGTAGGATCTATGTTCGCAGAAAGGCAGTTCCAGATGACCTTCCAGATGGTGGTTCTATAGAAGAATGTTGATACCCTCTTTTATATCAAGCATCAAAGAGGCATCCTCAAGAAAAGGGAGCTGTTGTGAACTGTGGGTGGGAATATAAATTGATGCGGCCACCGTGGGAAACAACGGAAGTTCCTCAAAGAACTAAAAAAGTAGAATTGCGCGATACAGGCCAGCATTCTCACCACGGGGCACTTATCCACAGAAAATTAAAATAGGATCTTGAATAAATATCTGCACCCCATGTTCACTGCAATATTACTCACAAGAGACCACAAAACAGCCCAAGTGTCCCTGAACAGATGAATGGATAAGATGTAATCCCACTTAGATCTGCCTCTGTCTCTCCCTCTCTCTGTATCTCTCTATATAGACACATAATGGAACACTATTTAGTTTTAATAAAGAAGAAAATCCTTCCATTTGTGACGATACAGATGATATTGAGGCCGTTATGTTAAGTGAGATGGATCAGACAGAGAAAGACAAATATTGTGTAACATCACATAGGTGGAATCTAAAAAAGGCACATTCATAGAATCATAGAAAGGTAGTTACGGCAGGCTAGAGGATGCGGGAAACGGGAAGATGTTGGTCAAATGGCACAAACTTCTAGTAACAAAATAAGGGAATTCTAGGCATCTGATGCGTGGTGACCATGGTGAAAAGTACTGTATTATATACATGAGCCTTCCTAAGGGAGAACATCTTACGTGTTCTCACCACTAACAATGGTGATCACACGATGTGATAGAGGTGTTAGAAAAAATGAAGGTGCCAATCAGTTTGCAAAACTTAACGTAGGAAATCACCAGGCTGTACACCTTAAATGTCTACAATGCTGTAGTATATTTCAATAAAACCAGAGGAAACAAGATAAAGTCTCACAAATAGCAAAGGTGTCATTTAACTGTCCTGTTTCTCTCCTTTCCTTTCTTACCAATCTTGTTGGTATAAGAAAAAAACGAATCACGGCTAAAATGCCAGCTTTGCATGGACTACAGGACTCGGAGCCTCAGCCCAGCTGGCATCTCCTGCCCCCTCAGTGCAGTCCATGGGCTCTGAGTCTGCTGGGCGCGGCTCAGCGAAGCTGAGTACAACTCTTCCTCCTCGAGCCGCTCACAATCCACGTGCGTGAGAGGCCAACGGTCAGAGTCTGCAGTCAGCGCTCCATCGGTCCCAGTAGGTCCCAGTAGGAAAGTTCTGGGCGAGCAGAGAGGGTCAGTGGTCACAGCTGCACCTGCTGTGTGCTGCCGTCACGGACACCTGGCCTGTGGACCCAGGGCTCCTGGTGGGGTCTCCCACGTGTCATGGTCCCACCCATTTAGCGACTGGCAGCCCCAATGGCCTCTCTCATTACAGACAGTGAATGATTTTTTTTTTTACCTGAAATTGTATGTATTAAATTACCTTTCAATAAAGCAAATAAGGAAGAGATGTCATGTAGCCACTAAGTCACGGCCATTATTTACGAAGAAATCGATCTCACAAAATCGGAGATGTCAGCTTGCTCGGAGCTGCTTGCCCTTGGAAGGCAGAGCGGGAGGTAGAGACCACGGAAGGCTCAGCTGAGGCTCACTTAACCCCCAGAGCAAAGGTCAGTTTTGTGTGCTGAACTCCATTTTCTTGCATTTTATGCATGATTAAATGGTAATTAAGCTTTAATGAAAAACGTTAGGCTGATTACAATTAGCGTAATTGCAGGAGTCAATGCGTGTTCTCGTGTTTTACATGACGGGCCGACTGGCAGGACAGTGGGCCTTTAATGGGGTTTGAGTATCTTGGGAGCCTCAACAGCTCATTTCCTAGCGCAGAAAAGCTCCTTTTAGGGGAAGTGTAGTAAATACACACGGGGAGTGTAGGGTGCAGACCCCCTGTGGCCCAGCCGTAAGACACAGACGTGCGGGGCTGAGACCAGGCAAGTGCTTTTTCTGACACCCTCAGTAAACAGCTGTCCCTGTCCCAAGGTTATTTTAGAGCAGGGGGAAAAATGATCGTGATTTAATGAGATAATAAAATTGATCAAATGATAGATTTTACTGGGCTCATTTTAAAAATGGGCATTAAGCTTTATAAAATAAAAATGTTCTGCCTGGTTTCTAAATGGTAAAAGAAATTAAGCAATCAAGGATAAATAAAGGTGGGGCGTCTAGGGGGCTCAGTCGTTTGAGCGTCCAGCTTCCGCTCAGGTCATGATCTCACGGTTTGTGGGTTTGAGCCCCGCGTCGGGCTCTGTGCTGACAGCTCAGAGCCTGGAGCCTGCTTTGGATTCTGTATCTCCCTCTCTCTCTGACCCTCCCCTACTCATGCTGTCTCCTTCTGTCTCTCAAAAATAAATAAAAAACATTAAAAAATTAAAAAAATAAAAAAGGATAAAGGTATAATTAATCATAACTGAAATGGTCAACAAAGATGTCTAACTTTTACTGAATCTGTATAATGTGATCTTGACTAGTCATAACACAGTCTATATTGGCCATTATTCTTCTAATAATAAACACTGAAGATAATTTGTCTTAGCTATCAACATCCAGTAAAAACTAAGCCGGGAAAGAAAAAAATGAATCTTTATTATTAAAATTAGTCCTTAAATATTTATGAGTAAGGTCTTGCCTATTAAAAGTTTTGAATGAAGCAAAAGTTAATGCAAAACACAGCACCTTCTGTAGGTGACATGCAGTGTCTGTCATGCAGGTGAAGCCATCCCGACATTTTCAAACATACTCAATTAGCAAATCCTTTTCAGCCACTAATTACACATCAGGTTGTAGAACTACAAACACAGTCTGCCTTCCAGGAACTGAGTCCAGGAACAGCAAACAGAATAGTCACAGGTGACGCAATAGCACTTTGGCAGAGGTACGGGCGTTGGATTTGGAGACTGTTGAGTCACAACTGACTCATTCCGCTAAAGGAATCTTCAAAGGTGGTGTGGCCACACTTGGGTCCATTAAGCCAGTAAAGAGATAAGGGCGTGTATGCAAGTGTGTAAAGTGAACACACACCATGTGGGGGCATCCCGAGGGAGGCGTGGTGTCCTGCCGGAGTGCTTCCTTACAAGGGGTTCGACAGGATGGAGGGCAGCGATGGAGGCAGACCTTGAACCTATGGGTTAGGGAAAGCGGGCACAGAGGATGTCACAGCCTTTAAGAAGACTCATCTCGGTTCTGTGCTCAGGGAAGTTAGTAAAGGGGCGTGAGCAGGAGAGAGGGAGGCACGGTGACTCAGCTCGGTCCCGAAGGACTTAGCCCACGGTGGTAAGTGCACTGGCTGAAGGCACCGGGTGGATTTGGGGTGTTGAATATGGACCCTACTGGATTTGCTGCTGGATCATGTGGGTGTGAGATAAAGAGGTTTCTAAAAAACTGACTTCGGAGGTTTTTCCCTGAGCAACTAGCAGAATGGAGCGGCCATAGGCCATACAGGGAGCCTTCAAGGACATCAGGTTTGGGAGAGGACTGGCTTAGTGCGGTCAGTTTCGGGCGCCGCGTTCCCCACTCGGTATCCCCACATGAAGGCAGGGACCACTGGCAAGCGGGCAGGGGATGCTCAGGACACAGGGTTTGGAAGGTCGACTGATAAAACCCGAGGAGTGAATGTTGACAGGAATAAACACATGGTGCCAGGCTAGAGATATCCAGCCATTAACGTCTGAGGACAGAAAGAGGAAAACCAGCAAAAGGGGCTGCAATAGAATTGGTGGTGGGAATGCAAACTGGTGCAGCCTCTCTGGAAAACACTGTGGAGGTTCCTCAAGAAGACAAAGATAGAACACCGCTAGGACCCAGTAGTTGCACTCCTCGGTATTTATCTAAAGGACACAGGCGTGCTGATTAGAAGGGGCACGTGTAGCCCAATGTTTATAGCAGCTCTACCAACAGTAGCCAAAGCATTCGGAGAGCCCTGATGTCCATCGACGAATGAGTGGCTGAAGAAGATGTGGTGTAGATACACAGTGGAGGATTACTCAGGGATCACCAAGGATGAACTCTTGCTCTTTGTAACTACATGGATGGACCTACAGTGCATTATGCTAAGCAAAATTAGACAGTCAGAGAAAGACAAATATCCTATGATCTCACTCTTAAATGGAATTTAAGATACAAAACAGATGAACATAAGGGAAGCGAAAATAAGATAAAAACAGAGAGGGAGACAAACCATAAGAGATTCTTAACTACAGAGAACAAACTGAGGGTTGCTGGCAGGGTGTTGGGTGGGGGATGGGCTAATTGGGTGACGGGCATTAATGGGGGCACTTGTTGGAATGACCACTAGGTGTTATAGGTAAGTGATGAATCACTAAATTCTACTCCTGAAATCATTATTACACTATCTATTAACTAACTGGGATTTAAATTTAAAAAATAGAGTAAATATACACATAAAATTGAAGAACAGTCCAATGGTAAAACAAAAACAAAAACAGAAACAACAAAAGAGGCCACAAGAAAGTGACCAGTGGAATAAAGAAGACTAAGAAAGAAAGACGGGAAGCAGTTGAAGAGGTGTTTTGAGAACAGAGATATCGTCAAAATTGAAAAACTCCAACTTAGTACAGAGTTACATGTGTGAGATGCACAGTGACACTGATGCCACGTTCTTACGCTTTAAACTTAACACCTGATGACTTACGTACCAATGAAAACCAGTGCCCAAGTAAGTTTTTTCCCTCCAAGAACTCAGTGACCCTGTAATTCTTAGCTCACATCCTACTGGCCACTACCAACTTAACACGGCTTATCAAGAAAACTCTTAGTGCTATTGAATCAATGGCACTTTGCCTGGCAACAGTGCTTACACTTGGCATCAATTACATGAGGAAAACATGTTTTTTCAGTTCTATCATTTAACATTTTATTTTGAAATCGTGGTGTGGTGTTAATACTTCAGATTTTAGCATTAGCTTGACTTATGAACGGTAAAACAATCTAACTTATACATCAAGTCTCAAGATCATAGATAAAAATTTATGGACGTTTCCTCCTCACTTGCAGAAGAGGAACAACCCCTTTGGGGCTGGAGGGATGGACTCTTTTGCACATTTTGAGGAAATTCTGGCCTTCGGTTTAGAAAGACTCCAGCTTAAGTCTGTTTTATCAGTGGAGCCTCCGTTGAGGAAAGGCAGGCCCCAGCACTGCAGAGACGGAGAGTGGCACATTGGTCATGGGTGAGGGTGGTTGACCACATGTCCTGGGTGCTGGTGGTGACACATTCCTGGAACATGGGAGTGTCAGTTTTATTATCTGACCGAGGGGTTTTAGGAAACTTCTTTGCTGAGGTCAAACAGGCCCTGGGCAAGTTCTGCCTCTTACATCTAGGGTAACCAGGTCTAAGAGTCAACTTTTCATCAAGTTCTCAGAGACACAGAGGCTCGTGTTCTGGTGTGTCGCTCCCCCTGGTGTCCCAGAAATGACAGACTCCGCTGGGAAGTTCACAGAGCATCCAGGCTCTGTTCCAGCCCGTGGTCCACAGACAGAGCCCACATGAGACGAATCTGCGTGGCCACCGAGGGCAAGAGCAGCACCCACAGAGAGCAGACCCACATGGGAGGCAAGCGTGAAGGTAAGACCAAGGGCAGAGACGGATTGGTCTTTCCTACTCCCCTCACAGAAAATATCCTGACTTCCCACCCACCACAGAAGGGGAGGGGGCTTTGTAAAGTAGATGGACTTCTCATCTACCTTAATGCATGGGAGCTTGAACTG
The DNA here is from genome assembly GCA_004023845.1 of Helogale parvula. Classification (NCBI taxonomy): domain Eukaryota; kingdom Metazoa; phylum Chordata; class Mammalia; order Carnivora; family Herpestidae; genus Helogale; species Helogale parvula. Next base: position 90,316 of record PJEM01004611.1, on the reverse strand, counting down.
GATATAATCTCCCTTAGAAAAATGGGAAATGGAATTTGTTTTAGTAACTGATAGAGTGGAACACGCCCTTGACCATTTCATACACTTGGCTTATAGAACTGTAAACCTATTTCCAATTAAATAAGGATCCAACCCAAAACCTACCTCACACTTCCCAGAGGATTGTTTGAGAGGGTTTCCTTAAACGGTTAATCCCAGGTAGAGGTGCGGTTACTGGGACTTTGTTATAAGAATCTGGAGGAGAACGTGGATGGGCATAGCTTCCTGAGAAGGGCAGAGAGCTTTGGTTGAGGGACGTAGCCAGGCCCAGGGAACCTGACGCAAAGGGCCCAGGGTGCATCAGACCCCTGGCCACACTCTATGGTCTGTCTCTCTTCCCCCTCAGAGCTCCCCACTGGATGGATCCAAACAGGAGAGAAGGCCCAGTGCATGCACGTCCCCTCCAGGTCAGAGAGGAGCCCGAGCAATGGCAGAGAATAATCTAAAAAGGCAAAGAGAAAATGTTGAACACAGGATGTCGGGTTAAGTGCAAATGTCCTTAGGCACTGGCATAGTGTCTTCAATTCACAAATAAAGCAATAAAGGAGACAGAGGGTCGTCAGTCACGAACCTTCAGAGGTAAAGAGAGAAACTCAAGTTTCCTTAGTCAGAGTCCAGGAAGATTTTTCTAAATTATGACAAGAAAAGTTTGATCTCTCTTTTTTTTTTTCCTTCTTATAAGTTTTAAAGACAAGCTCGCAGAAACCCATTCCTAAAAGAACCTCAGAGTCAACAGTATTTTTGCCCCAACGTGGAATTTCTCAAAGATTACCAGACTCAGGGACTTGTTAGCTGGGAATGAGGAGGAGGGAAAGTTCTTGGGCAAGGGTCTGGTCAAACCACGTGAAATCGCCAATAGTCACACATTTGTAGGCACAGAATTGACAATTTCACATGGAACACTGAATTTACAAAAAATAAGCAAGTTTCATTTCTGTGGGAACCTTAGTGGATGTGCTCATGTTGACCACTTCCTAAACATCAACATAGGAATTAATAAGGAGAATCAAACTGTCTATGACTCTCAAATGAAACAAAGGGCCTTTTTAAAAAATACCAAAGTAGGAAGCTGTCTTTTGAAATGAAGGAATCATGAATGAACATAAGAAAATAAGTGGTTTCTGGGTTCTGCAAGAACTTTAAAAGGGGAAGGTTTTTAAAAGGCCAGGAATGAAACTAAACATATTCTTACATGCGGTCCAGTAATCACGCTCCCTGGTATCTGCCCAGATGAATTAAAACCCTATGTTCGCACAAAACATGCGCAAGGACGTGTTCAGCAGCCTTATCCACGATCGCCAAACCCCGTAAATAAGCAGGAGGCCTTCAGCAGGTGAAGGGTGAATACACTCTGGTCCATCTGGACAATGAACTATTTCCCATCGCTAAAAAGAAATGAGTTGTCCATCACAGAGAGGAGGTGAAAAGACATGGAGAAGCCTTTAACATGTATCACCAAGGGTACGAAACGTATCTGAAAAATCTACAGACTGAAGCCTGGAATCACTAGGCGGTCCCAGCTCTACGGCATCCTGGGAAAATCAGAACCAGGGAGACGGTAGATGTGTGGCTGCCAGTGGTGGAGGGCACAGGGGAGGGGTGGTCAGTGGGAACACAGATCTGCAGGGCCGCAGGTGATGGTGTGACACGCTAATGATGGATGCGTGTCATCACACGTTTGTGCACACCTGAAGAATGCACAGCGCCAACCATGACCCCAGTGTGAGCGTGGCCTCTGGTGACAACGGCCTCACCACGGGTTCATCACTGTGGCAAATGCGCCATCTGGGGGGGGCGCTGACAATGGGGGCGGCTGGGCACGTGGGGGCCGGGGTGTGGGAAACGTCTGTACTTTCCTCTCAAAGTTGCTGTGAACCTAAAATTGCTCTAAAAAGTTATCAAGAAAAATTAGGAAAGTATACAATGGGTAGGAGAGAAAGACAAACACCACCTCATAGCATTGCCAACATTTTTGTTTTGCCAGAGACACATCCACTATCTGCTCACCACCATTTCTGAAGATGGAGAGCAAAAATACGAAAATAAAGGACATTTCCCCCCAAGCTACATTAGCGGTACCAACTTACCTCTGATGTTTTTACCATAGGCCAGTGAAAAATCCAGCACATGTTTGCAAAGTATTGCAAAGTATTGCAGATGAGACGATGATCTCCTTTTTATTAGCAACTTTTTAAAGTATTCGACTGAGCCAAGCCCACTTTCTCATGGAAATCCTAAATACAGCTCACCAGTGACCCGCCCAGGGATAAGGCAGGCGGGACGGGGTTCACATGTGAACTCCACCTGCTTAACGCCCACGGCTGGCCGGTGCGCCGCCAGATACATACCCCGCCATGGTGCCACTTGAAGGGCCCTCAAACGTGCAACTTCCACAAAATACGCCCCCTCCTTCCTTCTTGGGAAATGCTCAGTAGAAACGGGCTGGACAATCCAGCAAAATCAAAGGCGGAGCCTATCTCTCAGGAGGTGACAGCGCAAACGTGCGCACGAGTGTCCCGTGGGCGAGCCCCCAGAGACTACCGTCTCACGTGAGCCACTTGGGACCTCGGCCCAAAGCAGGAGAAGAGTCAGGGCGCTTCTAGGCAGGGCGGCTGGCAGCGGACTCCCGGAGCGGCTCCACTGTGTGGGGACCTCACACCACAGTTAGGGACCCGGGGTTGGTTTGGGTTTGCAGGGGCACCACAGGGGAACCTGACACTCAGGTAGAGACCTGCATCTGTCTGGGGCCCAGGTTTCCCTAGTGAAGTCAAGCCTTTAAGATCACGTGTGTATTTTTTCACCCAACCGATGCGATCCCCTGCCTACCCCTGCCTGATTAACGAGCAGCATTCCCGAAAACAAACTTTTCTCCTGATACACGTTTTCCAAGTTTCCCGTCATGCTCGACAGAGAGTCCCTCCATCCCCGGGGAGGCCTGAGAACCCACCCCGAGCTCTGACTTGGTGGCACAAAGGTGCCTCGAGGGGACGGGAGAGGGCGGCCGCCACCTACTTGAGAACTGGACGGAGAAGCCCGACTTGCTGATGAAGAAGTCGCTGTCGAACTGCAGGCTGAGCGAGCGGAAGGTGCTGTGGACGTCCCCGGGGAGCAGGGAGCCGCTCCACTCCTTCAGCAGGATGCCGCCGTCCACGGGGCCGTCCCACACCTTCAGGATGTCGTGGGCCGCCTCGGTGTCAAAGACGATGAAGTGCAGGCTGCGGGAGAGAGCACAGCTCGCACACTTGCTCAGGAGAACGCTCATCCACCGAGAACACTGAGCGCCGACGGAGCCCACGCCGGCGCATCCCGTTCGCCCAGACCCACGGACACGCGTGCGGGCCGTGTTACCTGACCACTGGGGAGGGGGTCGGGCTCCTGGGCGTGAGCCCACCGGGGCCCCTGCGGACCCCTCTGTCTGGGACGGACACAAGCGGCCACGATCTAGGCAGAGCCGCATATTAAGGGTGAAACAATGAAACGATTCCCCCTTTTAGACTGTCAGTTCTGTTTCAAAGCTTTCTCAGGCTCACAAATCAAAGGTGAGCTTGATATTGCTTTGCTTTAAGCTAATCCCTGTCTGACGTTTATGGGGTGTCCGCGTGATTCCTGAAGCGCCCCACTAGGAGGCAGGATCCGAGCGAGAGCAACACTTGAAGGGCCGCGTGTCCAGCACGGAGATGCCGGCTGGCCGCCGACCCGTCTCCTCCTCTGCTGTGTTTCTGTATGTTTCACCTTCCGAAAAATACATTATCTGCAATACCAACAGGAAGGCAGGGGCGTGTCACTCAAAATCCGTTCTGGATCACATTTTAATCCACTTCTATCAGATTTACAGACACTCCTGAGAGCAACGTAAAAACCCTCTGTGTGTGGAAAGCTCAATCTTTCAGGCAGGGCTGCCGCCGGGCAGTGCAAACAGCCCCGAGAAGGACCTTAGCTAAGGTACCAAATCAAGTCCCTCATTCCTGACCGGGTGGTTTCCAGTCTCGCCTTCACTGGGTGGCACAAAATCAAGATAAAAATCCTAATAAATTATATAGGAAGACACGGTACACGGATCTCAGTGATTTTTCTGCATATTACATATTCAAAGGAAACTCCAGCTCACCGTGCCTCAAGTGTGAACCGCGCGGCATAGTTTGTAGACGTCTGACACACAATAATTTTAGCCTGGAGCAAAGTAGAGGCTGCAGCAGACTCTCCGCCCCCCACTCCAGCGCGAGCAGGCTGCCTCCGCGCCCTCAGACCCTCTCCGAAAATAAGACCTTACACGTCAGGCCACGCGCCCCTTCTCCCCACTCGCTCGTCTGTTCTCACCGCACATTTCCAAGGTGTGGACGGGCCGTCCCCACGTGCGTTTCCCCGCCTCACATTTCCATCGGTTCCGTGTGTGCATGCACACGTCTCCCCAGTCTCTGGTCCTGTTTTGTGCACTGAATGCTGATTGCGTAAGAGAGGTCACGTTGGCGTGGATGGCCTGGACCGTTTTCAAGCTGCTTTTTACATTCGGTGCCACTTACGTGAAAGTCTTTCACACCGAAAAATGTAGATTTTGTTCCTTCACTTAAAATGTAAGGGTAACTGCTTATTTTTCTAGCCCTCTACTAAAGGATAGTTTGTTTCTGCATTTCATTTTTAAGGTGCGTGTGCGTGTGTGTTTATTTATTTTTGTGGGAGGCTAGAGGACACACAGCGTCACACTGGCTGTGGGTGTGCAACACGGCGATTCAACAAGTCTGTGTTACGCCCTGCTCCCGAGTGCATGGCCACGTTCCCACATCTTTATGTTTAAGCTGATTTACTTTAACAGAGAGACAGAGAAAGAGAGAGAAGGGGAGGGGCAGAGAGAGAGGGGGAGAGAATCCCAAGCAGGCTCTGGACTGGTAATGCAGAGCCTGATGCAGGACTTGAACTCAAGAACCATGAGATCATGGCCTGAGCCAAAATCAAGAGTGGGACCCTCAGCCGACTGAGCCCCCAGGTGCCCTGCCACATTCCCACGTCTTAATTATGGCAGTGGTGCATCAGGAAGCACCCCTGTGAATGCACCCCGGATCTTTCCAGGCTCAGACAGAACCCCCAAGCTCTTCCGTCCAGGGACGGAGAGCACTTAGCCTCACAGGAGTGGACACGTGCCTTTGTTCTGCCACGTGGACGCCAGTACTCGACATTCTCTGATCCCAGCAGTTGTACAAACAGAACCCCTGGCGGGGAGGAATGGCACCCTGGGCGCACTGCACCCCGATTACTCATGAGGCAGAACAGGCTCTGTGTCTCTAAGGCTTCCCTCCTTCCACAGAGTTCAGCATCTCCACACGCATCTATTGATCACCAGCTGTGTACCCGGCACTCTTCCAGGAAGTTTGGACCCATCAGAGAAGGGGGAGAAGCAGCCGCTCCCACGGAGCTGGTGAGTGGATGGGAGGGGCCGGGCCGTAACCCACCTCCACGACCCTTACTGCGTGTTAGTGGGCGGCACACAGAGCTGGAGAAAGAAGAGAGGGACGCAGAATGAAGAGCACTGGGGCCGGAGGGAAGGGCTGGCGCACGAAGCGGGGTGGCCGGGCTGAGCCGTGTCACGGGGCCAGCCGTGTCAGAGCAGGCAGACAGGCCGCTTCCCACGTGAGGGACGCACCAAGCCAAGCGAACTGCTCGGAGGGTGTGCCTTCAGCCCTGGGGAGCATCCAGGCACCCCGTGTAACCAGAGCAGAGAGAGGGGCTGAGAAGTAACAGCTCAGGTGAGGGAAACAGAGGGCAGGGGGCGTGGGGAGAGGGGTCAGAACATTTAGTGCCTTGCAGGCTTGTCCAGAAGATATGGCCATCCATTGGGTGATACACTAATGGGGCATCTCCAGTGAAGCGACTGTCTCACCTATGATTTAACACCTTTCCTCTGCTTGCTGTGTGGACAGCAGACTGAAGAGGAAAATGGGACAAGAGTACTCAAGGCAAGATGCACGTTGCTCAGGGGGCTGCCGCGGAGGCACTGGAGGGTGTCCCTGGGGACATTCTGCAGACAGGACCGGCATCGGGTGAGGAGGAAGCCAGGTGAGCCCAGGCCTGGAAACGACGGAGGCAGGGCTGTGTCCACAGACTTGAGAAAGGACCAGCAGGACGTCCAAGACTGGGGGCGGGGCCTGGGGCACATGGGGTTCAAGGTGCCCAATGGGCACTGAGTGGAGACGGGAAGGAAACAGCTGTTCACATGAACTGGGAGTTCTGAAGAAAAGTCCGCATGGAAATAACAAATGTGTGTGTGTCTTCAGCAAATACGGGGTTTTTATACCCCTGGACTAGATGAGATCGAGGGTCAGGAGTGAATGAAGAGAACCATGGACCCGGAATTACTTGAAATCACACGTTTTCCCACTTTTGTAACATGTTATCTCTTTCGCTACTGCTTATGTGTCAGGTCATATTATTTACATTATACTATACTACATTGTGTTATATTATATTTTTGCTGATTTTGTCATGACCCTCTGCTGCTCACCACGGTAGGAGGGTTTCTGTTTATCTTGTGATGTTTCTCTTGTCTATCTTGTTATAATCATGAACTGGGTTATTTTTTCTACAGCTATTTACAAGACCATAGAGTTATTTTTTTCTTTAAAAAATTTTTGTTACTGTTTATTTTTGACACAGAGAGAGACACAACATGAGCAGGGGAGGGGCAGAGAGAGGGAGACAGAATCTGAAGCAGCTCCAGGCTCAGGGCTGTCGGCACAGAGCCCAAGGCCAGGCTCGAACTCATGAATCTCGAGATCATAACCTGAGTCAAAGCTGAAGCTTAACCAACTGAGCCCCCCAGCTGCCCCTGATTTTTTTTATTTTTAAAGTGGAAGGTGCGTTTTCTTACTGAGGGGAGCAGAATCTGACAACCCCAAATATGTCCTGTTGGAATACTGATGATGTTAAATTAAAGGTACTTAAGAAACCGCTGGTGCCATGAGGGTCTCTCTGACCCTTGTCCCCTGAAAGTACGAGATAAATCTCTGCTGTGACAAGCACCCTCTGAGCCAGACAGACATCGTCACCACCAGAGCCAGAGGCTGAGGGCAGCCAAGCCTGGTGATGTGACTTCCCTCTGATTCACAACTCCAAACTCAAACGTCTTCGCCTTGCCAACTCTTCACACATTTATTGTCTCCTTGTCTGAAAGCTCTAGAAAAATGCCTGCTCTGCTCAGTTCTCTGAGCCTTGTATCTCCAGGGTGTTTCTGTATATGTGAATTAAATGTTTTTTTTTCCTGTTAATTTGTCTCGCAACACATTAATTATTAGACCCACCCAAGAGTCTCCAAGGGAAGAACGGAGGAGTTTTCCTCCCCTGCATTACTTTTTACCACAGATTTCTATTTCTATCCCATTTCGGTCTGGAAATGGGGTGAAAAGTTAGTGATTCTGAGTCTCTATACTGACAGTCTGTTCCTAGTATGTGACCATGTTTGTGCTTCACACTTACTGTGACGGAATGTTCAGGTCCTTCAACTTGAAGGTTGAAGATCTTTTTAAAATAAGTCTAATAAGTATATGGTTCAAAACTATACGCTTCCTAATTTGCTACCTACTGGATCGATGAGTCATACAGACGTATAAGAAGTGCACTGTGCAACTTCCAAGGTCGCCATACAATTCAGTCATGCTCATATTACATTATCTTCTTAGCTGAACCAAAGTTCCTGACTGTCCTGTATTCCTGGAGAAGACACACCTCTAAACAAAATACAGGACTATTGTGTGTGTCAATGATTGCATAACAGGTACCTGTGGTAAGGAATAATAGATAGTTTTGAGTATAGGATTCCAAGTTGATGGTTATTTTCCTTTAGGTTTTCAAAGATATCCTTGTTTTAGTCTGTATTGTTAAGATGCCTTTTATCAAGCTAATTAATGTGTCTTTTTTTGGCTGTTTGTTAGATCTCTCTGTCTTTGGTGTACTTTGCTCTTACTAGAATGGGTCTAGGTGACACTGATTTTCACTAAGGCTACTCGGGACACACTAGGCTTTGTAACAGCAAAGTTCATTACGTAGATCAATCCCAGCATTTAAGGCGATGTAAGGAATTAGGACTTCCTCTAACTATCACTGGAGATTCATACAGTGTGCTTGTAGTACTTTTTGATAAAAATAAAAATTAATGAAGGAAAGAAGAAATTAACTTAAGCAATTACTGTGTATAAGTCTATGCCATGAAATTGTTTTCTAGAAAATGTAGATGATCACAATGGACTCTGAGAGATCGATATAAACAAAGATACAGAAATACACATCCTATATGTATCAAAGTATGTTTAAATTGGTGATACATGGAAAACAGGATAAATGGTCGATAGCAAAGGAATTCAAAGTTCAGTAAAGACAAGATATATAGACAGAAGTCCATTAAGTACAGCTAAGTGAAAAAAAAAGGTAGAAAACATTATTATAATGATTATTTACCTTGCTTAACAATTCTATTTATAAATTCAGATAATTTTCTTGTAGCTCCTGGGAGAGTTTTATCACTTTATATGGTAAGATTTAATATTTATTATTTTTTCCATTATGAGACTTTTTTCTATGATTAACATATATTTACTGAAGTAAAGAACAATTAAGAGTTTAGTCCCTGAGACAGGGAACAGAACAGTGAGCTGCCTATTACCACATCTAATTAACATTATTCTAGAGATTAGAGTCACTGTAAAAAGACAAAGCAAAAGGTATAAGATTTAGGAAAAAGAAGATAAACTCTGATTAATATAGATAGCATGATTGTGTGTGTAGAGAAAACTTGAAAACCTACAAACTCTTAGAATAAGAAGTTTATACAAGATAAATATAAAAATATAATTATTTTCATACAGTAGCCATAAATACAAAATGACATAAAAATTCTATTATCATTCAAATAAGAAAGCATTCTGCAGGTAGGAATAATTCCAACAGAAGATAGGTAAGACCTCCACAAGGAAACTGAAAAGCATTATCAGAGCAAGTTATATAAGATCTGAATGAATATCCCAGACACTGTGTTAGGGATCAGAACAGCACTGTACATGACATCAGGGTTCCCTGAATTCTATCGATAGGATGTGATTCTAATCAAAATCCTAGAAACTGACTTCCTTGAAAGTAACATGTGTTTCTGCAACGAATATGGAAATGCAAAGGGTCAAGAATAGTGATAGCAATCTATTTACAAAGAACAAAGCCAGAGGATTACAGTATTAGATATCAAGATACCATAAAATCATTAAATAAGATAGAAAAGTATCACACTGGTGAGAGAAATAGATCCATGGAATGGAATAAAGTTCAGAAACATACCTACATGTGTGTAATGGCCAGGTGCATGATAAAGATTGCATTGTACAGTGCAATGAAGAAAGATGGACTTTTCAGCAAATTGAATTTCACTAACGGCAATAGCAAAAACAACAAAATCCTGGAATGTTCCTCACATGGTGCACAAAAATCAATTCCAGATGAAATGGAGATATAAATGTAGCAGGTAAAATAAGCCTTCTACAAGAAAACCCAACATAATATTTTTATAACTTTGGGAAGGCAGGATTTCTTAGCATTAATATTGAGATCCCAAAATATTAATAACTCTAAAAAACATTTGACACAACACAATTTAAATAAATGTAAGAAAACCACTAACTGTAAAAGAAAAATGAGTCCAAATAAATTGGACTCATTGATATTAAGAATCCACATTTGTCAAAAATACACCATTATGAGATTAAAAGACTGACCATAGAATATAAGGGCAAATGTTAAACATATAATTAGCAAGATATTGCATTTAATATATTTATATATATAAACTATATGCACATTGACAAGTAAAAGATAGGCATTCTGGTACCAAAAAACAGTGGGCAAAAGACTTCAATTGGCAATTTAGAAAAAGAGGATATTCAGAAGGCCAATAAACACAGAAACACTCATGTTTATAAGAATAAACATATATAAAGGCATGGTGTCCTTGATCATTCATCAGGGAAACGCAAATTAAAACTATTACACACTCACTATAATTGCTAAAATGAGAAAGTCAGGGTGCCTGAGTGGCTCAGTTGGCTAAGTGTCCAACTCTTGACTTTGGGTCATGTCGTGATCTCACAGTTCATGAGACTGAGACCCACATCTAGCTTTGTGCTGACAGCATAGAGTCTGCTTGGAATTCTCTCTGTCCCCACCCTGCTCATGTGCTCTCTCACTCTCTCCTGCTCTTTCAAAATAAATAATTAATTAAAAAAAAAAAAGAGGTGTACCTAGGTGGCTTAGTCGGTTAAGCATCTGACTCTTATTTTTGGCTCAGGTCATGATCTCATGGTTTGTGAATTCAAGCCCCATGGCAGGCTCTGCACCAATAGTACGGAGCCTGCTTGGGCTTTTCTCTCTCCCTTTTTCTCTGCCCCTCTTCCACTCATGCTGTCTCTGTCTCTCTGAAAATAAATAAATAAACTTAAAGAAAGAAAGAAAGAAAGAAAGAAAGAAAGAAAGAAAGAAAGAAAGAAAGAAAGAAAGAAGGAAAGAAAGAAAAGAGAAGAAAAGAAAAGAAGGAAAGAAAGAAAGAAAGAAGGAAAGAAGGAAAGAAAGAAAGAAAAGAAAAGAAAAGAAAGAAAGAAGGAAAGAAAGAAAGAGAAAAAGGAAGAAATGAAGGAAGAAAAAAGAAAAGAGAAAAGAAAGGAAAAGGAAGGAAGGAAGGAGGAAAGAAAGAAAATGAGTCAATGCCAAGTGTTTCGAGGTAGAAAACCTGGAAGTCTTAACTCTGTGGTGATGGGAGTGGAGACAGGGGCATGATCACTTTGGAAGATCATTTGCAGAATCTACCAAGGCTGAGTGCAGGGCTCACCATTACTCAGAAATTCTAGTGTTAGGTGTGCATCCAAGAGAAAAGCATATGTGCATTCACCAAATAATACATGAGGGCATATTCACTATGGTATCTCACACCAGATTCAGAGGATCCACACGTCCATCAATATGAATGAATGAATACATTATGGTGTATTCATGCAATGGAACAATCTAGTTATATCAGTGGGAGTGGAGGTTGCAGAAATGAAGATATGACACTAATCCTACTGCATAATTTCATTTTATACAGTGTTCAAATTGGGCAAAACTCATCTGAAAGTAGGATACTGATCATCCTTGAGAATGAATGATTCAAATGGGGCTCAAAGGGCACACAGCATGTCTTGATGACCCTCTCTTTCTGGTTTCTTACCTGGTTGCTGATTACATGGGGTGTTATTTCACAAACAAGTCACACACTGGCAACTTGGTGCAGAATCAGACATATATGTTACATGTTAATGAGAAGCTTCCACACACAAACCACCAACCATGCCGCTTGGTGCTGTGAGTTTTGCCAGTTTGTAAACTGCCTCACTGGGGCACCTGGGGGCAGCTCAGGTCATGATCTCACGGTTTGTGAGTTTGAGCCCCACGTCAGGCTCTGTGCTGACAGCCCAGAGCCTGGAGCCTGCTTCAGATTCTGTGTCTCCCTCTTTCTCTGCCCCTCCACTGCTCACACTGTGTCTTTCTCTGTCTCTTAGAAATAAACATTAAAAAAATGAATAAACAGAAAACACTGTCTCATGACTTCAACAAAAAATACAATAACACAAAATTCAAACCCCAAAAATTAATAACAGCTACTTGAGATAAAAGAAATACGAACAGTCAACACCATGTAGAGAACATTTAAAAATGAAAGAAAATATAATGTCACCCTAAAAAACTCCCATTTTCGCTTGATAGAAATATTTGTATTAAGACTATAAAAATGCGGGTGTGCCTTAGTGGCTCAGTCGGTGGAGTGCCTGATTCTTGATTTTGGCTCAGGTCATAATCTCACGGTTATGAGATCGAGCTGAGCCCCACATTGGGCTCTGTGCTGGGCGTGCCATCTACTTAAGATTCACTCTCTCCCTCTCTTTCTGCTCCTCCCCAGCTCACAAGCTCCCTCTCAAGAAACAAAAACAAAACAACACTAAAAGACATGTAAAAATGTTTTCACCATTTGACCCAGGAAAAATTTTCCTAGAATACAAATATAAGCAAAAGGTTACTTGCGATACTCTTTGTCATGTGGTTATGTAGAACATCAAAAAATTAGAAATGACATAAATAAGTAACAAGAGAGAGAATATTTAATTACAGCCACTCACACTACAGAACATGCAGAGGCACATGTAACACGCATGTAGGACGTGACAACATGCTAACAAATGGAGTCTGGTGGTGTGTGTGATGCATGTATTTTTTTTTACATTTTTCAAAATGTCTACATACGCCTTCATCTTTGGCCATATCAAGTTAATGTTTTTAATGAAATAAAACATCTTCCCTAGAGGGGGAGCAGTGGACTAGAGAAAACCCTCACAGGACGGTCCGTGTTTAACAGGTCTCATGAACGAACAGGGTCCGGACGAGGGGAGTCGTGGCCACAGCAGGTGTCTGAGCACAATCTGGAAGCTTCAGTCATGGAATTAGTGAGATGTGTGCATCACATGAGCATAGGCAGGAGAGAGGCTCGGGATATGAAGAGTTTTGCCTTCCGTCCTTAGAAGCATGCGTATGAAATGTTTGTTGAGGAGTTGACATTTTAACGGGTCCTAATAGATGGGAAGAATCTGGAGATGAGGCAACAAAGAGTAATTGGGGGGAGCAGAGGTCGAGAGACGGAGCTGGTGTAGCACAGCTGGGACTGGGACTAGTCTGAGACGAATCTGTGAAGGCACAAAGGCGGTATTACAGCTCTGGTTAAGGAGCTTAGGCTTCCTGACCAGCGAAGGGGGTGTCGGAGCACTGGGGAGGGTAAAGCATGGATTTGGAAAGGTCAGCTGAGAGAAGATTAAGATGAGGAAGGTAATGAGCCTGCTAAGTAAGGAGCTGGAAGAGTCTGATAAGAAGAGAGGAAGATAAACAAACGGAGATCTGACTAGGCTTTGGTTCATCTGCACCAAGTTTTTTCTAAGTGCTTATCGTGAAGAAATTTAATATAATTACCAAAGAAACTCTGTGAGACATAGACCAACACCTTGGACTTTCTTTTTGGGGAACGACTGGAGACTGAAGCCAGAGAAAGAAGGAAGAGTGGGAGGTAACACTGATAATTAAAATCCCCAACCACCTAGAAGACGGTAGACATTAACAGAACAAGGGAACACAGAAGTAGAAACAGGATGGGAGAAATGATAACAGTAATGATGGGAGCTGAAGTATTTGGAGTTTATCTGCAGGGGTCTCCATGTCTATGAGACAGGGGGAATGCCAACTATTTCTCCTGTATCTCCATCTGGCTTCGATTCCAATTTCATTTCCCATGTTACCACTTTTCATTGTTTTCTGTCCTTCTGTCTTTGCCGGCCAACACCCTTCCTCCTGGTCTGTCCACGCAGAATGTCAAGTGGGCTTACCTCGGGAAACGAGGCAGCAATGCAACATGCCCTGTGCATGAACGGAGTCACTGATGGGCACACTCAACCGCTCAAGGACTTCGAGAGAAGGCGTGGTGGCTCAGGGATGGGGGCGTGCCTCCATTATTTGTAGAGTGACATGGGGACCGAAGAGTGAGAAGAGAAGTCTGTTCTTTATGTAACTCTTCCGTCTACAAATGTCTGCTGAGATTTCAGTTGCGTGGAGGGGGAGAGGCTGTTAATTAACCAAGTTATAACTGAAATTGCGCTTGTGAGGATCCCGCAAAGTGAGGAGTGCCCCCCGCCGTCTGCCTCTCTCTCACGGGCTCCTCAGTGGCTGGGGAGGCACTAAACCTGTGAGAAGCCAGCCCCGATGTGGCAGACTTGCAAGGACCAGCGCTCTCTTTCCTCACTTTGACGGCTGAAGTTCTTGTGGCCGGCAAATTCCTCACATTAGCTACAAAAGAGACGTATGATTTGTGGTATAAATAAGAAAGGAGAAGCTGGATGTGTTGATTCCTGGCCCCAAGCTTAGCTTCTATGTCATCAAAAGGCTTCCAGCTCAGGCTCCTAGCACATCTGCTAAGGCTCAACATTGAGATTGGACATACGTGTCTCATCAACGGAGGTCACTGGCCTGCCATTTTCCTCTTATTCTATTTCTTACAGGGGTCTTGAAGTCCGGTCAACAATAAATTAAAATACCCCTACAACTCCAAGTCACACCTCACTGTCCTCTATCATACAGGACAGGACAAATCAGGTTGAGATGAAGACCAGCAACCCACATGTCACTTTCTGTAGAAGTCTGGTTAGGGGCAGTTTTGAGAATCGTGGTGAGTTTTTGATGATCCTGCATGAGCTTTTCCAAAAGAATTCCCCTCAACCATACCTCCAAACATTAATTTCCTGGGAACGACTAGGCACAGAAATACTTCCAAAGTGAGTTTTCCAGACAATTACACTTGCAGAAAAACAATTAATACTAAGGAACAATCTATACATGTGCTTCCGTAAAATGTGGCCTTTAACGCCACTTGCTGAAGATGTTTACAGTGCTGCTACCTTTATTATATAAATTATAGCTATTATTAAATTATTAGCTTTATTAAATTATCATCAGTAATGCATGGAGTCTCTAAGAGTGTGTTTACATATAACACTCAATGTGGCTATTTTTATTACAACGTCTTGTGATCAGACTTTTAATTAAATTCAGCTCAGGTAACTGCTTTATAGAATATATGTTAAAATTGCAAACCTCCTCCAGACGCAGGTGCCCTATAATAATAACGACTTAGGGGTCTTCTATTGCCTTGAACAAAAAGTTACAGCAATACACAATCAGAAGTTGCTCTGGGCTTCAGTGAGATCAAAATGGATCCAATAAGAATTGGCCCCGATGTCTGCTGAAACCATTTTTTAACAATTTCTGAGATGCTGTTGCTCATTCGTTCTTTGAGAGTAAAAAACATTGACATTAAATATATCATAGTCTGAATGTATAATAATGAATTCCATTTATAATAACCATTTTTAAATACCTAAATTAATCCCTGAACTCCTGTTTGTATGACTGATGCATTCTGCATGATAAATAAACAGTTTAGTTAATATTGCCTAAGTTACCAGTGGGATAACTAAGACTTAGTAACTAGCCAACAAATATAAAAGCTGAAGCCAGACCCTATTTTTCTGAGTATTAGTACCACTTTAAGCCTAATACTTTCAAAAATTTTTTTATTGTTTGTTTATTTTTGAGAGAGACAGAGCACAAGCAGGAGAGAGAGAGGGAGACACAGAATCCGAAGCAGGCTCCAGGCTCTGACTTATCAGCACAGAGCCCCATACGGGACTCGAACCCACAAACTGTGAGATCATGACCTGAGCTAAAGTTGGACACTTAACGGACTGAGCCACCAGGCGCCCCAAGCCTAATACTTTTAACTATGTTTTTTTCCCAAAGTGCCACACCAAAATTAAAATATATTTTCTTAATGAAGATAAATCACCAGAAACATTTTGAGACAAAGTTGAACACTGATTGATTAAATTTATTATATACTGATGCCTCCTTCTTACTTTCCATATTGGGAAGGACTTTATGGCTTAAATCAAGAAGATACATTTACAAATTTGGTAAGGTAACCTCTCATATTTGAAAGATGTGGAAGAGAAGAATGACATTCCCAGAACAACAAATTGGTGTATCCAATGTCTTTTTTTCCCCCAAATCCTAATGGTTGAACATCAGAGCCCAATCTACAATATAAAAGTTCTAGTTTTTATTACTTCAACTCATTCTTTATTACTTTCTTTTCTCTTTTCTTATTAAAATGTTAATGAAGTGTTAGATTCACCTGCCAAGAATGAATCCATCATTTGGTTTGCATTTAGGAGAACAGTTTAATTTTCTCAGTTTAATTCTTAGGAAACAAATCACAACAGAACTTGTAAGAAATACAAAAACTTGAAATCTCCCTAAAAGAAAATATATCCTTTTATGTAAAGTTATTTTGTGAATCATAAAATATGCCTAGAATTTTCCAAAATAAAACCAAGTGCAATGGCTTTTATAATACTCCAAACAAGCATTCAGGAGTTAAAGGTTAAGAAATAATATTTAGTTTTATTTAGTTCACTGGAAAAGTGCATTGATTTCCATAAAGATTATAGATTCTTAAACTGTAACTCTAATATACCTCATTTTGTCCCAGTAGATCAATAATTATCTAGTCATTTATCTTAATGAAGGTCACAAATTAATTTTTAAATTAGTTATTATAAAATAACATCTTGCATTATACACGTGATTTACATTCCTAACTAAGTAATGAGAATCATTTTTTATTAGCGTTTGAACATGATAATAGTTTGTGCCATGTTAGTTTAGGTTCGCAAGATGTTTGAGGCACCGGGGAGACTCAGTCGATCTGACTCTTGGTTTCGGCTCAGAGCAGGATCTCATGGTTCCTTAGATCGAGCCCTGTGTCTGGCTCTGCACTGACAGCGCCTAGCCTGCTTGGGGTTCTCTCTCACTTCCTCTCTCTCTCCCTCCCTTTCTTTCTGCCCCTCCACCTTTCCCTCCCCACTTCCCATTCTCTCAAAATAAATAAATAAACTTTAAAAAATCTCTTCATAAAGAAGGCGAGATGTTCATGTCACAATGTGGAAGGGAGCTGGTGGTTTCAGAGGAGGATGTCACATGAGGGGAATGGAGCATCATGGGATACAATATGCATCTCCCCTCGGCTTTCATTCTGTTTTACTGTCACTAAGGTGTAAAGTCACAGCATGATGGGTCCATGTCTGTTTCACATACATTACTAAGCTTGCTAGGGTGCCTTTTATGAAAAAGGACAAAAATCAGTGCTTTATGAATGTTTCTGTCCATGCATTTGCCCCATAAAGAGGTTTCTGTGCTTGATCTCCCCCTTGGTTCCACTTCACATATTTGAAGAAGGAGCTGGATTGGCCATTTAGCCTCTCGTGGGCTTCCTGGTATACAAGGCGGTGAACAGGTCAGAGACCTGTGGATTACGGCTGTTCGGGGTGGGGCAGAATTGTTAACCTTTTTCTTTTTTAAATTTTTGTGAAGTTTCTTTATTTATTTTGAGAGAGACAGAGACAGCATGAGTGGGGCAGAGGCAAAGAAATAAGGAGACAGAGAATCCCAAGCAGGCTCTGCACCATCAGCTCAGAGGAGCCCGATGCAGGGCTCAAACCCATGGAACCTAGAGTTGGATGCTTAACTGACAGCCATCCAGGCACCCTGGGGTGGAGCAGAATTTTTAGACAATACATTTTGTACAGAGATTTCAGGACAGCTACAATGAAAGGGAAAAAATAAATGAACACAGTAAAACAATTTTACAAACTCTGCAAAGGGCTATGTGCTCTCTTCTTGTTCATCAAAAGCTATAATCAAGAAACAACTTATTTTGAAATTATGTTTTGATTTATGTGCTGTGGTTTTTGACATAGACTTCTGGCCAGAACATGGAAAACATACTTTTAAAAGATTACTTTCTGTTGGTATATTTATTGGTATAAAAAATGACCATAATAACTGAGAACCATCAATTGAAATAGAATATTTTCTTTTAAAACATTTGCACAATTTTCTGTGATTTTCTTAAGTGGGCTTCATGCCTAGTGCAGAAGCCCACATGGGGCTCTGTCTCACACCCTGAGATCAAGACCTGAGCTGAGATCAAGAGTTGAATGCTTCACTGACCCAGACACCCAGGTGCCCCGATTTTCTGTGATTTTTAAAGATTTTCCTTTATATGTGTAACTTTAGGTTGAAATGCTTTCTTGGTCTGCCTCACACTTACTTTGGTACATTGCAAATGATATTCTCCCAAACCCTGTGTGCAAACCCCTTTTCAGTATGACTTTGCTTTTCTTTCCATTAAGGCTGGAAAGTATTTCATGAAACCTTATCTTGCTCATGAGTTTTGCTTTGACAAATGGCACCGTAGCAAAAGCTGAAGTTGGGAAAGCACGTCATCGCTTGCTGCCGGGAAAGTTCACCATAATGGGTTTACTGAAGAAATGGCAACGTGGCACGGAGAGGCCCCGGCCTCCCTCCCCATGCAGCTGAGATCTGGATTCCTGCGTGAAGGCGTCCTGGAGCACCCTGCCAAACCTGCCCGGGTCAGAACCTCCTGAGAAACATGCAAAGTCATGGGTGGACAAGTAATTGTTTTATGCAACTAAGTTTTGGTGGCCAGTTTGTTATGCAGCAAAAGCTAACTGATACATGTTCTTTCATTCTCTCTTAACACAAGTTCTTAAAGAAATACCACAGTAAGCGTGTGAGCCGGCAAAAAATGTGTGCACACCTTTACACGTTTTACTTTGATTCAGAAACGTAAATCTAATCTTGGATAGTAATAGATGCACTATGATCTCCACTACAAAAGTAGAAGACATGGGGATTCTAAGATTGCAAAGTGGAAACCAAAACGAAACAGGTACCTGATGGTCTTCCCTGGGTCCGCCTCGATGGTCCAGGTGCAGTGGAGGTTGTTGTCATAGGGAGCAGGGTAGCCGGGGGACAGGATGCGCCCTGAGGTGGCAGCGTGGATGTGACCGCCACACTCCGCTGCGAGAGACGGGGACACGGGAGGGGATTTACTCCAGGCCCACGGAATTCAATCCACTTCTTTTAAAACGAACTCCCAAACCACCACACCCACATCGGATACGGAACCAAAATAAAAATCACATCCGTCCGTCTCCAGCATTTCTTTCCTCTACGCTTATTCTCAAGCATCATCCTGATGGAGAGACGTTATCTGCTACGTAATTAAAGTGCGAGTATAAAACAGGGACACACAGGTGCTGTGAGTCCATTCATCCTGTGCAGTCTCAGTAAAACAGTACCAGGAAAGCGTTCTTCCCTACCTAAGGCAGGAAATAACCAGGCACGCATACCCTGGAAATACATAAAACCGACACTGGGGAGAGAGCGGAGGAACTCTGCCCTCTTCCAAGGCACCGTGGGGTCCCTGCTCGCACGTGTGCTTGTGTCCGGAAGCTGGCGCCCCACTCACCCACACAGGAAGGCAGTGGCTTGTCCCACACTCTCCGGTCGCCACTCAGGCAGGTCAGGCTGCTGCTGCCGTGCATGGCGTAGCCTGGGTTACAGCTGTACTGTACGACGGTGTCTGTGAAGTGGCCCTCATCTCGGATCCTGTAGCCATAGTTAGGGACTCCCGGATCCTCACATTTTACTAGGTCAAAACCTATGAGAGAGGAGGGGAGGGGCTGAGTCAAAGTAACGGTAGACAGTACATTAGCGTCAAAGATGAAATAGGGTAGGTCATCCAATGCCCCGCGGAGCTTGTCAAGAAAAGAAGATTGTGGATTTCAAAAGGTAAAAACAAATGTCGGTCTCAATTCTTCCCAAATGTAACCAGCTGTTGTCTCGTGATGTTTGATAGTTTTATTTGTTCTTATCTATTTATATGATTATAAGAATCTTTTTTTCCTAAGACTTCCAAATCCTCCTCTGGTAATCCATACCCACCAGCATGTGGGGTCTCCAGTAAGCCCTGGAGCCTTCTCTCACGGAGCTGGAAGCATTTCCTACTTCTACATCCCTTCTCGGTCAGGCCCAAACTTTCCGGAAGGAGGGGCGGCCATGTATGGAGCCCACAGGGCGCTCCTCAGGGCCCCTACTGCCAGCTCTCACTCTCGCCACAGTCATGACCCCCCACCTTCACACCACCTTCCTCTACAAACTCCAAGACCTT
This sequence comes from Helogale parvula, assembly GCA_004023845.1. Classification (NCBI taxonomy): domain Eukaryota; kingdom Metazoa; phylum Chordata; class Mammalia; order Carnivora; family Herpestidae; genus Helogale; species Helogale parvula. The sequence continues at coordinate 70,587 of PJEM01004611.1, read as the reverse complement.
GAGCTCCATGGGAAATTAAAAGGTGTCCCTCCTCACAGAAGCCAGGCTCGTGAATTTCCACCTGCCACCCTTCCGGGGTGTGCAGTTAGGGGGGCTTCCGGGCAGCTAACTCCATGTACAATGGAAACTCCAGCAATGAATCACTATAATGACTTCGTCAATCTTAGCTCTTAAACTCAAAGAAATAGGTGACAGAAATGAAGATTTAGCTTCTGTGGAACTGAGAGCTGTGTACTGCTTCATGGGAGGCAGTATATTAAGGCCGTCTGTGGAGACAGTCTCACACTAACATTTCTCCCCTGCTATCGTGATGCAAATTTTGACCAGTTAAAAACTAGAGCTGGGAACTTGAGGTACCACATGGCCTGTTTACATTAAGTTCCATCTAACTTAGACTTCTTCCTTTTAGAAAGAAAGAAAGAAAGGGGGGGGGAAGGAAGGAAGGAAGGAAGAAAGGAAAGGAAAGGGAAGGGAAGGGAAGGGAAGGAGGTAGAGAGAGAGAGAGGGAGGGAGAAAGGGAGAGAGGCAGGAGGGAAGGAAAGGATAGAACTGTGATTTTTGATAGGTTGGCCTGCCGGACTTGCATTTTGAGATCGTTTCCATGGAGGACAATATACCCATAAATTCACAGTATAATGCCACCCTGATGATCTCTATATAATCAGGATTTGAGTTCTGCAGCCTTGTAAAGGAGAGAGAAAATTTATACTCAGTTGCTGAGTCTTTTTCCTAAAACTCACTCATAAAGTGTTAGTCTTCGCTAACTATGCATTTACATTACGTCTGATCCATTTAAGAAATCCAGATACCAAAACACCGTGAACTGTGCGTGAGTAGGCTGTTCCGTGAGATGAGCAAACATCTCTAATAAATCTGAACTTGACACACGAGGGATGTCTTGCGGTACGGTGGCACGTGCACCAGCCGTCACATGACCACAGCCGAGCCAATGGTCCTTGAGATTCGCTTTGCTACACGAGGGCCCTGGAGGACCAGCGTGTTTCCGGAATGAGTGTTGCTGGCAAACCAAGGTTGTACTATAATTTTAGTTCAAGATGCCCAGAAGGAAAGAACATAGGACAATATCAATTCCAGTGCAGAACAAAGGGATACTTTAAATTCCCAAGAAGGGGGGCAGGCGTGAGGGGAAGGGTCTCAGGGCTCATGCAGATGTTTGATGAGTCTACTCTGGCCACAAAGTACCAACGCGCTGGTGACAAAGTAGGATTATAACCTGCTGACGTTGTGTCTGACAGACAACCACGGGACGAAGCATCACAAAAGGCTTTACAGATTAAAGTGCTTCTCTTTTTACGAAGGGAAACAAAGAAATCTGAGTCTCCATTGTGTTTTATGTGGTTCTTGGGTTGGAAGGGAGGGCATCCGAGCAGAGCCTTGAAGCAAGGCTCCAGGGAGTGAGGGTCTGAGGTCGGAACCAGCAAGAGGGTGAGGGTCCTCAGGGGCCACGTCAGGGAGGGGTCCGCTCCTCCTAGCGGGCGACGGCTCAAATGTTTCACTATTTTGAAGTCAAATTAGGTATTTAAGTATCAAATGCCACTGGAACATCAAATTGAAAATATTCAGTAGACAAACAAAATCCAGGTAGACTAACTGTCAACAAGAGCCAGGGTCCACCCTAGTGTCCGTACCCTTGTGCCCGGATGCTGGGTAAACTGAGGCATCTGTATGAGGTGGCACGGCCGTGCACACTAATAGACTGCACAGGGCTCACCACTGAAGAGCAAGGTCCGGGCAGGACAGTAGCCCTGGAGACACTTGTGCCCTCCTGTCCCACAAAAATTCACATCTCCTGGGACGCAGGCTTCTGACTTTTCATGGAGCACCAGACGTCTGGATTCTTTTTTAGTTTAGAATAATGACTGTTGAATGAATAAATGTTCTGAATGTGGAGATGTTTAAAATCCAGAATCAGATTGTTAAAGCCAGACGTGAGTAACACAAAGGACTAGACGGTTTACTGGCTTTTGGTGAAGGCATTAATGAGACTCAGAATGGGGAAAAAGTTGGCAAATCCATCTAATATTTCTTCTTCTTTTTTAAAGTCTATTTATTTTGAGAGAGACAGTGCAAGCGGGGTAGGGGCAGGGGGCAGAAAGAGGAGAGAGGGAGAGAATCCCAAGCAGACCCCATGCTGTCAGCACGGAGCCCGGTGAGGCTCAGGCTCACGGAACTGTGAGATCAGGACCTGAGCCAGAATGAAGAGGCAGACCCTTAACTGCCTGAGCCCCCAGGACCCCCCAACGAATGCTTCTAAACTGAGCTCTGAAACACAAGCACCTGTCAGGAGGACTACGGCCTGGACACAGAAAGGGACCAGCTTGGCCTGGACCCTCCGTGACGCTGGCCACTGGCTCCTGGTTCCACGGGAGTGTTGGGGAGCGGCGTGCCCGCGCTGACAGAGGAAGGACACGGCGTTCCCATGTGACGTGTGTGCCTTCTCGCGAGCTGCACAACCCTCTGCAGCTAACACCTGCGTCCAAACCTTTCTGGGGGACAAACAACAAAACCAGGAAAGATGTGCTAATAAAAAAAGTCTGCCAAGCCTTATTTGGTTTGATGTTTTTCGACAAACATTTTATAGCTTTTTCTATCGTTTAATCTTGAATTAAACACACATGCGTGCGTGCGCGCGCGCACACACACACACACACACACACACACACATACTGTCAAATAGACAGTTAAGTCAAGTTATCTCTGATAGGGCAGTTCCTATTTCCAGTATCAGCGGTACTTTCTTTCTATGGTGCCTCTATGATTTTTTCAAAAGTTCACTGAACATATGGTATCTGTCCTTCTCTGCCCGACTTACTTCACTTAGGTTGGCGTTGTCACTCATAGGTCTAACTGGAGAAACCTAACAGAGGACCATGGGGAGGGGAAGGGAGAAAGAGAGTCAGGGAGAGGGAGGGAGGCAAACCATGAGAGACTCTTGAATACTGAAAACAAACTGAGGGCTGAAGGGGGATGGGGTGATGGTCATGGAGGAGGGCACCTTTGGGGAAGAGCACTCGGTGTTATATGTAAAACAACTTGACAATAAACTATAAAAAAAAAAGTTCGCTTCAGTGTTCAATGGCATCATGCAATTTCTTATTTATAAAAAGTCCTGCACTTGATTCCTAAGTGTCCAAAGCCTCTAGGCCCATCCAATGTCATGATATGAAATATATTCCTCTTTTCTGATAGACAGTTGAAAAGAATTCGAATAATCCAGAATTCAGTTTTCCAATTTTCAGTCCACCCAAGAGAGCTTTGTTCACACAAAATGCCTCACATGACGTCGTAATTCATTTCCGGTTATGATGGGAACTGTAGACATTTGCTCCTGGAGGAAGCAGTGTAGATCAGTTTGAAAGGATGGGGAACTCCCTGGTGGACTGGCGGACTCCGTGCGTCCACAAGCACCAGCAACACCCCTGCTCTGCCGTCTCTCTCCACAAACGGGATGAACTCATCTCCACCGAGTTCTGCGCGCTGTGTGGTTAAGGGGTCGTAGAATCATTGCCTCTTACACGTGTCACGACTGCTTTCAAACCCTGGTGAGCGACGCTGCACGGACATAGAACAGCAGCATTCTGAAGCAGTGAAGTAAAACTCTCTTGTGTTAATTCCACATTCATTTCAGGGGAAAAAATCCTGTGGTTTATCAAAAATATCTCAGAAAGTATTGTGAAGATTTATCTTTAGATCTCAAAGATATTCCTCTACAGAAGAGACAGTACCATTTTAATCTGAATCTAAAACACTGGTAATGCTCAGTCTTAATGCTGCTAAAGGGTGACGACTTCAAGAATATAGAGAAGGTTCCCGTCCCGTCTTGGAGCCACCAGCCCAAAGGAAATCAGAGCCGCAGATCCTGGTTCTGCGTATTTATGTCACGGAGTCTCTAAGGAAGACTAAACCCAGTTGTTTGTTTCAAAACATGTATTAAGAGTTGCGATGGTTATTGAATTTCTTCAGTAATTCCATTTGTGTCTGTTTTCCTGTGATTTCTTCTGAGGTCATATAAGTACCACAGATGCTCTGGACTAAACGGAAATGACCACCCCACAACTGTTACACTGTTTACCCAACTTTAATACTTTCTTAAGGATTCAGTGGTATCTAGGGGTGCCTGACTGGCTCAGTCAGTTAAGCGTCTGACTTCAGCTCAGGTCATGGTCTCGTGGTTCATGAGTTCGAGTCCTGCGTCTGGCTCTGTGCTGACAGCTCAGAGCCTTGAGCCTATTTCTGATTTTATGTCTCCCCCCTCTCTCTCTGCTCTTCCCCCATTGCATACTCTGTCTCTCTCTCAATAATAAAATAAAACATTAAGAATTAAAAAAAAAAGATTAAATGGTATCTGTCTTGAACATCTACCAAAATAACACTGCTACAAGAGACTTTCACTGAACTCTCAAGTATTTAGTCTAGTTCTTATCTTCCCCATCAACACCTGTGTGAAAGCAGAACAGGTCTGGATCTGGTCCCCTCTGTGCCTGCAGGCCGAACGCCGAGGCTGCCGTCACGAGTGCCTCCAGCCCCCGTCTGAACGCCTTCTGAGAAGGTGCTTTCTAATTTTTTTAATGTTTATTTATTATTGAGACAGAGAAACAGAGCATGAGCAGGGGAGGGGCAGAGAAATAGGGAGACACAGAATCTGAAGCAGACTCCAGGCTCTGAGCTGTCGGCACTGAGCCCAACATGGGGCTCAAACCCGCCAACCATGAGATCATGACCTGAGCCGAAGTTGGCCACTTAACTGACTGAGCCACCCAGGCGTCTGAGAAGGCGCTTTCGCGTGCAGGTGAGCTTTGAGAACCACAACTGAACAGGATTTCCAATCTCTGATATCTTCGCCTACAAACAACCGGAAAAGCTTCAAATATTTATCGCACCCTGTTATCATTTAACTTTACCTGAGAGTTATTTCAATTTGAATAATGTACTTCTCGGTAAAAAGCTCCTTAGTAATCTAAGAAAAGGTTGCCATGTGCCAAAAAGAAAAACAAAAAACAAACAAAATCAAAAACAAACAAAACACACAAACACACACAAAGGGACATGCCCTTCACATCTGCATTCAGTAAAAACAAGTACAGTAAAACCTTGGTTTGCGAGCATAATTTGTTCTGGAAACACTTATCATCCAAAGCACTTGTATATCAAAGTGAATTTCAAGAGCCTTGGGCTCAGCTGTGATCACGTGATATTCGGCATCACGCACTGCTCATAGTGAAGATATCGCTTGTTTATCAAGTTCAAATTTATTAGAAATGTTTGCTTGTCTTGTGGAACACTCAGTGAACAAATTACTCGCAATCCAAGGCTCTGCGGTATATCGAATTAATTGTTTTTGTAAACTCTTGGATTTGCAGTCATCTGGAAAGAATGCTGCTTGAGACCAGAGCACCGCTTCAGGCTACTTTGCTGGTTCACTTGAAAAGTAAAGTTCATTGACAACGAATTTCTTGAAAGGTGTGAGTTCTGCTCTTAAACACAACTCTCATTATTCAAGAATGAAACTCTAGATACAATGTGTGTACTCGCAATGGGGTTTCAAATTACTATTGACTAAATTACACATCAGTGCTGCTTTTTACCTATAGGTGTTCTTGGCTTCAAATTCAGTTTTTATCAGCTACTTTTTTTATTGTTTGTTTTCACCAACTATTATTTTATGACCAATGTTATTTCATGATTATGTGAGATGATACTCTGAATTTCCCCCAAATAGTATTATTCAACAGGATGGTAAAAACATTTGAACAGAAAAAAATGAACTCCTGAAGCCCAGAGAGAAATGTCAAAAAGCGTGCTGAAGTCCAGAGTGAATATCAGATCATCAAAGTAGTCACATCTCTGGAACCTCTTGGTTTTCATGAAAAGCGTCACTCAGAAGCCGTAAAGTAAGGTAATCATAGCTAAGAATTCTTGCAGCCAATCGTAAACTATTTTACAACTCTAAATATGATTGTATAGACCCAAAATGAGTCACTAATGTCAATATACTTTGGCCCTGCACGGAGCACATACAGCGGTTCAAGGTGTTAACACCAGTTCCGGGAAGGCTTCGTGGACGAGTTCTCACTGCCCGCCTCTCACGATGTCTGATACTGCACACTGCTCATCCCTGTTGAGGGTGGCGGGCTTGCCCAGCCTCAGGGCCATTGGAGATGGATGGGCCCAGGGCATTTTGCTCTGCATCAATTTTTAAATGCATCCAACTGGGGAATATGGGGGAGATTGTTGTAACTCACACACTGTGGTAAGAACTTATCATCAGCGCATTGTCTAAATTTTTAAAACAGATTTACTATGACTTATGAGGCAAGAACATGTGTTAGTTACTGTGAGTAGAACCGAACAGGACAGGATCTCTTATCCATGGTCTACTTACATACACAGCAAAGAAAGTACTTTAAAAACAATACAAGGGGCACATGGGTGGTTCAGTCAGTTAAGCATCTGACTTTGGCTCATGTCATTATCTCATGGTTTGTGAGTTCCAGCCCTGCATTGGGTTCCCTGTTAGCACAGAACCTGCTTCGGATCCTATGTCCCCCTCTCTCTCTGCCCCTCTCCTGCTCATGCTTTTGCTCTATGTCAAAAATAACAGACTTAAAAGAAATATGATACTTGTTATGGCAAAGGTTCATGGGAAGGTTGAGAGAGGCACGGAAGGAAAGGGGAAGTTTGGACAAGGCTTTGCAGAAGAGAGAAAAGTGAGCTGTCCCAGAAGGACAGCAGACACTGGTGGTTACACAACCGGAAGGGAAGTTTCCGGAGAGTCTTCCCTATCGTGCGGAGGTCTGGAAGAGCACGGCGTTCCCTGGATGCAGAACAATTTCCAGGTGCATGCGCACCTCACAGTCGCTTTGTCGTAAGCCCCTGGGAAGAGCTGTGCTACAGCCCCGGGGAGAGAGCACAGGGGGTCCTATGCTGAGTGTGGCACTGGGGACACCGGCGGCTGTGCAAGGAAGTGACCCACAGCTTTGTGCAGGTATTTGTGCTTAGAGAGAGAACCAGGGGCAATATGGCGTATGGATTGGAGTGGGGGAATAAAAAACAGCAGGAAAAAATTAAAAGACGTTTATGTCGCACAGAGTAGGCTGCACAAGTGGATACAGGGTAGTGCGGGGGGCAGAAGCAGGCGTGAGCAGAACACGCAAACATGATCGTGCAGGCGGAGCCTGAGAGATGGGGAGAGGCAGCAGAGGGATGGCTGTGATGACCCAAGGGGGGACAGAGCTCGCACGGGGGCTTGAGGGAGAAGAGAACCATCACGTCAGGCCCTAGCAGTAGGGACACCTCCAAACAAGCCAGGGTGGGAGCGCAGGAGACCCCGTCATCAGCACCTTCTTCTACAAACAATGACAAATACACATGCTCTTATGCTTTTTAGGGCATGAAGCAAGAAAATACCAAGTTTACTTGTCCAAGAGAGGGACAGGGCACGATAAGGAGGTGCGGCGGACCGCCGTGAGCACCTGCGGACATAAATATGGAATCTGTGGGCCGCCAGCACCTCAGCCCTGACGGCCGCCTTGCCGGCTCCCTGCTCTCCCTCCTACTTTCTATTGCTTTTCTACTCTCCCGATGATTTTTGTGGGGTTTTTTGTATTTGCTACTTTTCACATTGGAGATAACAGGAGGAGGAATACAGAATTGTTTTTAAGGACCATGCTCTAACTAACTGAGCTATCCAGCTGCCTCAGAATGCTTTTTTTTTTTTTATAAATAGGAACTTCTATGAATGTTTATAAGTTTGGCTCCTTCTAGCATACAGAACTAAACTTACAGTCACGTGGTTAATATTTGCCTGGCATCACCATTCTATGCGTTCAGATTATCCATGTCTCCTACATTTAAGGTTTAAGCAAAAATGTTGAAGCAGAAGTGACTGCTTTAATTGTAAATGTAAACTATTAATATTATTTTCATTACATGTACATTGTATGATTTCTGCGTGATGATGAAGCTAGTCATTTATATACAGTAGCTTAGTCTAGACACATTTCACCTTATTGATAAAATACATTGAGAGTATAATTCTCTATTATGGTTTTTCCTTTTCTGACCCAATATTAATGGGTATAAAAAATGAATAAAAAGATAGTTGAGAACACATATCTGGAAAATCTCATTCTCTTATCTATGACATTAATTAAATCATTTTTAACATCTGCTTATAGTGTCTGCTGTATTTCAGACACCTTCCTAGTTGCTGAAAATATAAACCTAACTGATCGCAGTCCTGGGGCACCAGGAGCTCACAATCTGTACAGGAAGACAGATAACACACAGTAGTTAACATCCGACATTTTCATGGGACGCACACACTAAGCACTTAGTACGTGATACGATTTCACAAGGTACTAAGTCCCGCTGCAACACGCGGGCCCGGCCTTGCCCGTCAGGGCTCAGCGTCTAGTTGGAAGCGTGCTGCTGCGCCGCCAAGTGCTCGCGAGGAACAGAAGGGACACAGGTCCTGGGCAGCAGCTGGAAGAGCCACCACGCCGGAGCCTCGGGCCCCTCGCCAGGGTTCTGTGAGAGCAGGGTGCCGGTACAGGGCGGCCCATTTACAGGCAGCCACGCAGCATGAAACATGGCTGCCTCTAAATGAACCGCCTGTACTTTCCAAGGGCTGCACAGCTGACCGCAAGCCGCACGCCACGCCTCACTGTGGGCGCTTCGTCCAGCTTTACGGGCAGAAACAGGCGCACGTACACACGTGTACACTGACACGAAGGAGTATCCAGAAGCACAATGGAACGCGTCCAGCCGAGCACATGTCACATTTCATTAACCACACAAAATGCAGGGTGATTGTTTCCAGAACAGACTGCCTGATAGAATGGTAGTTTTTAAATTCCTTATATGGAGAATAATTTAAGAAGTAACTTCCTCTCTGAAAAAGACTACTTTCTGGGGTTGGGGTAGAGTTAGGAATAATAGGTCTTAAAAAAAAAAACTGAAGCATGTTTTTATTTTAAATTCTGCAATTCACTAATTGCTTAAAATACCTTGACTAGTCCAAGAATCTGATAAACTATTCTTGATTTCCTTAAAATTCAGCTATGGGAGTTTGCAGTCTTGAAGAATCTTCATGGCCAAATATGAAGTTCAGAATGGCTGAAAACACTAACAATTCATGCTTAAATAATTTGATATCAAAACAAGGAAGAAGTTAAGGCTAAATTGAACACAGATTTTGCTAGCTCATGAAAATAAGTATCAATATAGAACCAATATCTAGACAATGTGTCAAGTCAGAGACTTCTAAAACATATTTTGTTCAGATTATAGTTGCATATTTTTAAACCCCAAGACAGTCTCAGCAATGTTTTTCTTAAAGAAACTTGAGCATTCCTACAAAATTCAACTATGTAATTATTTTTAATGATAGAAAATGTTCAGGGTTTTTTTTTTGCCATATTGCTTATGAAAATCTTGATTCATGAAATGAAAATGGTGAAGACAGTGGGAAATGGGAAATTAGGAACATTTCACTGAGGTATTTTGAAAACAACCATTTATTGGTAATATAGAATTTTCAGAATATAATTTTAATCCCCATTATCTAAAACTTGGTGTTTATGTTCGCATATATTTGTTTGTATATGGGAGTACCATGATTGACAACACATTGACTTTTTATTTGACTTTAGCAGAGAACCACAAGCTGTGGTTAATTTACTGTTTTCACACATGGATCTCGGGGTCCTCTGTTCACTCAGGAACAAAGTACATAGGCGGGGCCCTGCCTCCAGGTGTGTGTTTCCACAAGGTGACCGTGAGCACGAAGGGGGCATGGGACGCGGTGCCACCAGAGCCAACTGTGCCGGGCAGCGCGTCAGGAGTTCTGTCCAGGACATCTCTTTTACTCCTGACAATAACCTTACAAAACGGTGACTTATAGGAACCTAAGTAGGACACACTGGGGAATTTCGCTACAGCCCAAGTGAACGGAGGTGCCCCAGAGGACGTCAGCTTCCTTCCAGGAGCACACAGTTTAAGGTGTGTGCAGTTAAGCACACACAAGACTAAGGTGACGGTTCCTGACACAGAGTGAGTTCCCCTTGGAGTGGCCCTTACCCCCCCCCCCCACTTGGTCTAGAGAAGAGCCCCTCCCAAAGCTGGCCGTGCCCATGCTGGGCTCCTTTAGGCATTCGTGACAGGGACACAAGGACTAGCTAAGACACATCCTGATCAACTAGGTAAGAGGTAGGGCTGGCTCTTGTCACTTGCTCCTGAAGATTCACTGGGTTTGGCCAAAATAACTGTAATAAATAATGAATGAAATCATTTTGGAAAGTCCCATGGGGGACCTAATTCTTCCTTGCTCATAAAATAACTGTACCACCTTCCTTTCCCCAGAAAGGCCTTCCACATTGGATCAAGAGGCATGCCAAATTTACGCCCAACCAAATGAACCTCACGCTGATCGTCAAGATGTTACCCTGGCGGAAACTAGGGACATGAGTCGTGGCTCTGTGAACACTGCCCTTCCCTCTCCCCAGTCCGTGTAATTCTTGACAAGAAGAAAACAGAAAATGTGAGAAAGCAAAGGTGCCCATGGGAAATGTCTACAGGCCCCGAGTGGAAGAAACAGAACGGTGTGCCAATGGAATGATCCCACTGGAAGTGCAGCTGAGAGCCCCTAATCAGACTGCAGGGGCCCAGGGGCACGAGGCCTCCTAGGAGACGGGAAATGAGGGTCACCTGACCCCTTCCCATGATGTCCAGACTAAGTCCATTCTCGAGGACACTTGACCTTTCCCGCTTCCATTCCTGAGTGTTAAACATGGATTGTATGCTTCTTTCTTCCTGCCCCAATAGTAGAGAGATTTTTATAAGAAAGAGAAAAAGATTTATGAAAACATACTGAGCTCTTCCTAAGTAAACTTTGTGTAAATATAAGGGATTACCAACAGCACTGGGATTTCCTCCTGCTGTTATTACTCATATGTTGCCACTTTTATTATTTTACAGAAAATAAATACAAAGTAATTGTCAAACCATATGCCAGAGCGCACCACCTCAAGCAATGTAGCGAGGCCATCAATTCCCGACAAGTGACAGCCACAACCAGACCGCTGCTGCCTTATCACGGCTTTAGGGGCAAGAGTACCGTGCCTCATTTTCCACGTCTCATTCGTTCAAAGAATTTCTGTGTGAGTGACTGCCATCCATCAGCCTAACTGTGACTCGTGAGTGCCAGCCCGTGCTCACGCAGCTTACCTCTGAGACGTCAGTGATGCGGACCACCTAACTTGAAACCTGCACGTACAGCCTCATGCTGCTGCATGGAGACATGATGCTTGCTCACTGGGAACTCTGACACATGTAGTGTGAAGTCTGCTGGACAATGAACACCATGAAAAGCTCATCTGCATTTAATTTGTTTTTGTTTTTACTTGAATTGAGTACTTCACTTGAGTCCTTCAGGACAGGGATGGGAGAGTGAGTACTCTGTTCACTGCATCATCTAGGGAAGTTAGACAGTTAGAATAGAAGTACCAAAACAGGGACGCCTGGGTGGCTCAGTCAGTTAAGTGTCCGACATCGGCTCAGGTCATGATCTCACGGTTCGTGGGTTTGAGCCCCGTGTTGGGCTCTGTGCTGACAGCTAGCTCAGAGCCTGGAGTCTGTCTTCAGATTCTGTGTCTCCCTCTCTCTCTGACCCTCCCCTGCTCACGCTGCCTCTCTCTGTCTCTCAAAAATAAATAAAAAACATTAAAAAAATTTAGAAACACTAAAACATATTCCTGTTACTAAGGTTCACTGGCGGTTATATTAACTCCAACTTGTCAGTGACTGCTTTTAATTCAGATCAACTGTTAAGCTTCTGGAGATTTCCAAGTGTTAAAATGATTAATATGAAAATAGTTGCTTATCTTTTAAGTGTTCGTAAGTTCTAATTTTTACAACATTTAGGAAGATTTAAAAATAATATTCAATCAGAAATATCCAGTTAATGAAATATGAAAAATGGATACAGCGATATTACTTAACCAGTGCTGAACGGAGGAAACAGTTTCCTATTTCTCCCTAAGCTGACTTTTCAACGAGGGAGTTCCATTAGTTGTCATGTACTGAAGTGGAAACGTGTAATGACATGTTTATATAATGAAATGGGTATTTCATTGATTTATTTCCATGGGATTACTGCATGAAACTCAATACAGAAGCCTTCAGCTTTAGGAACATAAAGTGGTGTTATTTGGGTCACAGTGGATTTAGGACAATGAGGCTAAGCTGACTGACAGCACATATTTCAAGCATTCTTGATAGCCTGAAAGGCGAATAGTAGGTCCTGAGTAGAAGCAGAAGATTTCCCTTCATTCTCTGATGAATTATTTGTTCATTTGTACTTTTCATTAGAACCAATCTATTCCTCTAGGTCTGGGAATGCATCTTTTATATGTAAAAAAATGTTTGATGATGAAACATCCAAATTAATAAAGAAATAATAAACATGAATGAGCAATTTCTTAGCAGTTATTTTAATTATTGTGCCGGGGGACAGATCAGTAATTACCTCTCCCAAAAGGTCCACTCCATTCAGATCTTATTTCATACTGATGTGTGTTAACTACTTCTAGAAGTTTCCACAAAGAGAGCTATTTTATTCCAGCTACCTCTGGAATTTTATTATTTGGTTCCTCAACTGATGTTTCACTGACCAAGATGTGTGATGTGTCGGATTTCAATAAACTAATCAGAGCTGCAGAGAATCTTCTGGACACCGGACTCCCCATGTGCTTGCCAGACAGACCATAAAACCTTGTCTTAAGAAATCCTAGGATTCCCAAATAAGTCCCCTGACTTTATGATAGAGCTTAACGGTATTGACACCTGCATCTGGATCCAGACCTCAGCCTTCAGCCACAGTTTATTCCTTTTGTCTCCTTTTACAATTCAACTCACCAAAGCCCTATAAACGAAGAGGTTTTTAAAGATCTGTCGTTTACATCTGTACCTCCATCACCTTGTTCTCAGTCGCATTACCTCAGAATTAGATTACACAACATCTAATGGGCGAGTTCTAACTTCATTCACATCTCCGATCTATGCTACGTATGGAAGCAAGATTAGAAACCTAATACCAAGCACTGAAGGATGTCAAAACCCTATTATCCAAAAATAACATCTAATTCTCTTCCACTATAAATCCACCATCCCCGTTTTCCCAAGTCAGTAAGTAGCACTCCAGGAGCCCACCGACCCCGGAGTCAACTTCTCTTTTCCTCACACCCCACACACAAGCTATCACTTATCCAACTGCTTTATGGAGATCAAAGGTAACCTTTGTTGAAATCATCACAAGAAAAATTTTATATCCTTTCAACAGTAAAAACATCTTTTGATTGTTTCCAATGTCATAGAATTTCAGAACTGGGAGTGGCCAGAAACAATGACTTATTTACAGAAGGAAAGGATGTGCTGTGATAGGACAGACCCCACATCTGATAAGTGACACAGCGGAGACACGCCGTCCGAGGTTCCAGCGACACGGGCGGGTGTGCTCCTTCAGCCTGGATTTCACTAGCAAGTTAACACACTTGATCACGTGTATTGCCTCTTGCATTTGCTACAGAGTGCTGGTTACTGGATCACTTCAGGGTTTTTTTGCCAATTTCAAGCTGGAATTTCAAATTTTTTCACATCCTCATGTAAGAGCTTAGTGTATGAATTTAACAGATGGAATTATGCTCAGTTCACTGTTTTCTGAAATGTTTACTTTGTTAAAAGATGGGGGAAAAAGACTCATTTGATTATCTTGTAGAGATCTAAATGGCCCTCAAATGTCTTGATGTCAAAATCCATTACAGTGGAGAAAAATAAAAATTTTGAATCTGAATAGATCTTATGGTGTTTTCCTTTTTATAGAATTATTATGAATGCCATAATACAGAAAAGAAAAATCAAAATCAGAGATAAAGTGTCTTGTGATTCATGACCCAACATTGCCTCTCTGGAAAGGCAGAGAAGTCTCTGTGAATCTTATGTTCCCACGAGTGACCGTTTGCAAAAACAATCTGTCTATGACTTTGACTAATACAATAGTGATTACTTTTTATTTCCCCTAAAGAAGAATGGAACAAAAACTCTGTCATCACTCTCGCCATAAAATGCTAGATTTTATAGCATTTGGTGATATCATCTGTCAGCCACCATTTAGTTCACTCTCGAGTCATATGCTTTTAGTTTAATCCTTATAATTAAATGATTTATGCCACCTTTCTGGAGGCCCTTTTGTCTTTCTCAAGGTACCGATGGCCAGCAATATATCCATCCGTTCCAAAAGACAAAAATAAATGGCAGTGTGTGTCAACTAGTAAATTGTCACAAAATATAAAGAATAGTTATAAAACAAAAATATAATTCACAAAACTAAACCTCTGGGTAAATCCTGTGAAGCTAAGTAGAGGCTAGTGCAGGGGCGCCTGGGGGCTCAGTCAGTTGAGCGTCCGACTTCGGCTCAGGTCATGATCTCACAGCTCCTGAGTTCAAGCCCTGCATCGGGCTCTGTGGTGACAGCTCGGAGCCTGGGAATGCTTCGGACTCTGTGTCTCCCTCTCTCTTCCCCTCCCCCGCTTGCTCTAGCTCCCTGTCTCTCAAAAAAAATAAAAGCACTGAAAAATACTTAAATAAAGAGAGACTAGCACTGACCAACCTGCACGTGGTAATTTCTACGGGGTCTGGATGACTGCAATGGGGGTCAGCAGGGTGACCTATGTACGGTCCTAGTGAGGCGATTCTCACATTGTCACAGAAGAGAAGCAGACATAGGAAGGCTTCACTCGGGTGTGTTAAACGCCGTCCGTGCTTATATTTTAGTCCTTCCAACGCTGTGCATGCTAGTCAGGAAGCAGGATGACAAAACATCCGATTTGAAGGCCAGGGACACGGATTCCACAGCCATCACTACCTCTCATTTGTGTCGGACGTTGAGCAAATCAATTAGGCATCACCTTGCGCCACTTTCCTTTCTTAGAATGGTCAAGATCATACTTTGCCCTTTCCTCCCTCTGCGAAATGATGAAGATTTATGTCCGGGGTCAGGACAGCGGCACCTTGAGCCAGCCTGAGGTGGGAGGGGTTTCTGCTTCAGAGTGCGGTGCTATGACAAAGATCTGTCCCCGAGCCCCTTGCTGAGAAATGCCACCATGTTTGGCTCCGGTATTTTCTTAGTGATGTCTTAGAGTAATTAAACATGTATCTTGATTTTTGTCTATAAGTGTACATGCAAAAACAAAGTTTTCTAATGCAAACCAAATATTGTATGCTTGATGGGGGGCCGGGGACTGGCTTCTATGTGGCATTTCCAGAGACAGGAACGCCTTTCCTCTTGATAATATCCCCACCTGGTCTTACAGCACACAGCCTTCCCTCCAGGGACCTCCCAACAGCCTGCCTCTCTACTGCATCAGAATTACGTGGACGGCTTTTTCCGCTGTGATATTTCCATCGAAAGTCATTCTATGTTGAAGAATATATTATATACAATACGTTTCTCTAGGCTTTCTTTTCTTGTAGAAGCAGAATAAAAGTGCAACCTTCAGAATTCTTACCAGAAGATGTAAGCTTATAAAAATAAATGTATGGATACGTCTTGACACATTGATAGGAAAGGTTTCCGATGATGCAATCACAGAAGCATAGAGTTCTGGGCTGGTCACACCACTGACATTACAATTTTCTTCCTCGTAATACTATCCTTGTTAGAGCAAAACAAATTGAGTATGGAATTTAATTTTTCACTGAATATATACTTTTAAATAACATATTAGTTTGAAGCCTATTAGAAATAGGTTTTTTTTTTCCTCTTTTTTCACAGCTAAGAGTCACTGCGCTGCACTTGATAAGAATTCAGGGCAGAATTGTTACAACAGTGATGCCCAAACTAAAATAAACCGAACGTAAAAATAATGAAGTTAGAGGCGTATAGCACATTTTTCTGGGAATAGACAAATACAGGAGCTAATCTCCACAAATGTGGAGATAATTTTTAGCTTAAAACAAAAAGAACGGTGTCATATTTAAATGTTTAGAGCTTTCTAATTGTTTTCTCTTCTGAGCGGTTGTAAGACAAGTACATTTGTGGTGGGGACTCCAGCACCATGTCCTACTGTGACCCTTCCTTGGGCCAGGCTCACTCCCACCAGGTTTCTGTGGAGTTTCACCTGCACCCAAATCCTTTAACGAGGTCACTTTAACCCTCATGATCCTGAAAGACAGGCTGAAGTCATGGACAGGTGCATGCTTTGGAGACTTGGGGCCTAAAACCCAAAAGCCAGGGGCGCCTGGGTGGCTCAGTCAGTTAAACGGCCAACTCTCAGCTCAGGACATGAGCACACGGTTCGTGAGACTGAGCCCCATGTCAGTCCCTGCACTGAGAGCCTGTGTCCCATTCTCTCTCACCTCTCCCTCTCTCGAAATAAATAAATAACAAATAAAAAATATTAAAAACAACAGCACCAAATCCATGAGAAGACAGAAAGTGACTTTGTGACTTGTACTGCTGACAACAAAAGATCCATAACTATTAACTCAAACATATCCCAGAAATTTAAAAGTTAACGGAGACAATCAAATTGTAGTTTCCTCTTTGTCAAGGTCTGCTGCATATCTGCAAGTGTGTGCACACACACACACACACCGGTCGTGAAAATGGAATTATCTGGAAAAGAATTATCAAACAAGACTCCTAAAGAGGAAACTGTGAGGGACAGACCTGCCTGCACCCCTGGGACCCACGTGTGTGACACTGACGCCCATGGAGTCCGCTCCCCTTCCGCAGCGCGGGCCGGATCCGTGGCGAAGGCGAGGCAGGGCCGTAGCCCCATGGAGGCCCCAGATCCGGTAGGTGATTTTGAGCTGGCTGAAATGGAGCCGGTCCGGGTGCACCTGACTCTGTCACATGATCCTCAGATGAAAGTCCCCCAGAGAGACCAGCAGCGCCCCAGGGCACCGGGAGCCTGGCCTTGTCCGGCTGCTGGAAGGAACCGAGTTCTGCCCGCAGCCCCGGGAACTGAACCCGGCACCCCAGCTTTGGGTGAGACCGACTGGATCACGGCCTCGGGAGACCCTGAGAGGACCCGGCTGAGCCAGGCCCCAGCTCCCTGCCCCCGGGAACTGTGAGTGATAAAGAGTTTTAGGTCCCGAACGTGCGCGGTAATTTGTCACACCGCAGTAGAAAACCAGGGTACAAAATAACTGCCTATTACTTTGGAACACCGTTATATGATTACCTACCAGTTAACTGTGGGAAGACAAACCATGCTAATTACATCTTCCCGGAAGTTTTATCTGCTGGATTAATGGCTATCTGAGAGCAAACTGGTGCTCCAAAGGCCTTTTATTTAATGCTTAGTTTTGAGAGACAGAGACAGAGTGAGAGCAGGGGAGAGGGGGAGAGAGAAGGAAACAAAGACTCTGAAGCAGGCTCCAGGCTCTAAGCTGTCAGCACAGAGCCCAACGTGGGGCTCGAACCCACGAACCGTGAGTTCATGAATTGAATGGAAGTTGGATGCTCAACCGACTGAACCACCCAGGAGTCCCTGCATAACCCATTCTTTTAAATGTATACATTTGCAAATCTCACATCTGTTCTCTAGGATCACAAGGGAGACGCAACACCAAACAATTGATTTGTCACAATTAAATGATTTTCTCTCCTAAGCAGGCTTCCTGCCCAGCTCAGAGCCCCGTGTGGGGCTCAGACTCACAACCCTGCAATCAGGATCTGAGCCGAGGTCATGAGTGGGATGCTCCACTGACTGAGCCATCCAGGCGCCCCTCGCTTGCCACAGTTTTAATCTTAAGAGAACTAAAATACAAATCTGGCAGTGTCTGTTTGGGTTTATGTGTAAGCTCTTTTCTCGGGCCTGTCCGTGCTGTCCTTGGGTGAGCACAATTACAAATACATTTACAAAGCACTCACTGAATGAAACATCACTTGGACATGACTGTCTAGACTACCTACACAGCACAGAGGCCGAGGACGCGGCGGACGCTGGCCCTCTCATAAGAAGGCCAAGGTGACCTCAAATTAGCGGCACTTACACACACACAACCAACAATGTTGGGGAACGTTGTGAATGCCTTTATTGTTTATAACATTAGATTCTAGACCTGACCCTCAAGAATGGCCATTTAACTTACACAGATTTTCCAAAATACTGTTGTAAAAAAAATGAAATCAGTTATGAAATGAACACAACATTGTGCATGTGAATCTCATTCAGTCAGGGAGGTAAGGCCAGAAGAATCTCTACCAGAAATGGAAAAAACATGGGGAGATCTGACCACACACACACACACACACACACACACACACACCATGTGAGGTGACGGCTGTGTTAACCTTCGTGTGGTGATCATTTCACAATACACATGATGTACCAGTTCGTCACCCTAACCTTACACAGTGCCGTCTGTCGATTAGAACCCAATAAAGCTGCAAAGGAGCCGTGTGGCTCCTGACGGAACCGAGCATGTGGACTTACGCAGGCTCTGTTCCGACACCGCAGAGAATTAGCTCTCGTCATCACCCGGGATTTCAGGGACTTGAGGTGACAGCTTGTGACTTCTGCTATTCTTCCCCGGCCAGTTTGTTTTCAGTAACTGATGGCTCACGGCGTCTGTGTACATTTCGTGCTTGCAGGATTTCTGACTCGTTCTGAAGCATGAAGGTGCCGAGGCTGAGTATTTCACCAGTGGCCTTGGGAATCTATCCGCACCCGGGGCCGCTCTCTCACTTATAACAGCATATTTAACGTTGGTGTCATTTTAATTCTAGCGGTACGTTAATCCGAGGTGACGGCTACGTAAGCCCCCATCTCCAGATCTGATTTTCTCACCCGTGGAAGACGCTGTAGTTTGCTCAGAGTCAGCCATGGATGCCAACATTCCCGCCTCTCAGTGACTCCGGCAAACAGAAAGGACAGGGGGCTGCCGTCTAGTAGGGTGCGGACGGGTGGGCGGTTCTATAGGAAGGGGCAGCCAGCTACGGGCACATCCCTTTGCTTCAGATTACAGTTGTGGAGGGACTTCGAGATTTGTCCCCATGCTTCTTAAACAGACAACTCAGGGCGGGCATGGGAGCAATGTTAGGACTGTGAAGACGGAAGTCTGCCAGCCTCCAGAGGTCTGGTGGCGAGGCAACAGTAAGGGAATCCTCCAGAACGTTCTCGTTCCGTCCCCTGCTGAAACCCGGTTTTCTGCGAGTCACGCAGGCCCAGGGGCTGAGCTGCCTGTGGACTCTGGGCTGTGTGCTCTGTCGCTCTCGAAGCTGCCCTAGTGTAGGACTGTAGGATGCGATCAGGAAGGCATTGACCTTCCAGCGTAAGGCCTTTTTTCTTCTCCTGTTTAGAAATATTTGGTACCAGAGGGCCATATGGACTAGAAGCTCTGTGCTGTGGACCTGGTGCTCACCGCCCAAGGGTCACCATGTCTTTGACACGGCTCTCATACTCAGTGGTCTTCCTCATCTACGCCACAAATCAGAGCTACTTGTCTTCAACATTTTAGAGAGGTCTTTGAACGTGGGCTCCCCACTCAGTGGCCTCTACTCTAAAAGTCTGAAGCTACACAATGAGACTTATAGCCACCAGGGACATAAGTCTCCCCAGGAATGCCAACGGGCTGCCTCAGAAAAAGAGGACTCTGCAGGACGCTGTTCCATCAGCGTCTCCAAAACAGAGTGGTCAGGTCAGAAGGCTAACGTGACTTGACAGTAAGGCCGGTAGGCCAACTTCCTAATTTAAAGTAATGAACGGAGTCACTCCATGTACCAGAATCCCTATGTCAACACACACGGATCACTTTTTCTACCGGGAGCCACACGGACACCTCGGTAATAACAGGAACGTTGCCTGGTAACCAAGGCACCTGAGCAAGTGAGATCAAGTCTAATTAACGTGTCTCCGATACAGCACTGGCTTCCCCCATGAAACTGGACCCTCACATCCACTTACATAGACTTCTCTGGCAGATACATCTCGGGTGCTCACTGCAACCCTCCCAATTTCAAGGACTACCTATCAGTTCTTCCATGACTACAACCACCCCACAGCCTCCAAGCCATGCCTTCTCTGTAGTTGTTTTTGTTAAAGATATCTTACATTCAGTTGATTGATGCAACATGTGAGTGACGACAACTAAACGTTTGTAACCATCAGCGAGTGGTCGTTCTCCTCTGCTGAGCCTCTCCTGGTGGCTGATGGCGCAGCCGCTGTGATCCTCCAGGACCTGAGGATCCTGCCACTGCCCGCCGGCCATTCTCCCCTCCCAGACTCCCACGCGGGTTCATTCCTCAAATACTGCTGACGTCCCTTCCTTCGTGCTGGTCGCTGCCTGTGTCTGGTTTTTAAAATCTTCCATAATCAGGTTCCTGCAGCCAACCGTGCCTTTATTTCTCTCCCCGTCACACATCCCCCTGCCAGCCAGACTCCCATATTCATTATGTCATGAGTGCAAAGGTCGCACCCATCTCTGCACATCTCCCCTCAAGTCTGTCTCCCTCTGTGCCAACCCCGGTCAGCTCAGGTGACTGTCACTCATTAACTGGCTGTGGAGGTGACCTGGTGCTGCTCGAGGTAAGGCCCCGCCTCCTGAGAACCTCACGTTTTACTGATGTGAAAGCAAAAGATGTAGTGACAAAACATAAGAGGTTTTGAGGACATAAAAGAAAGAGCAGACAATTTTGCTTCAGGAAGCTGGACAGCAAGACAGCTTTTATGGAGGAAATAGCATTTAAACTTAATCTTGAGGAATGGAGAAAGGTTATCTAGCAGTAAGGAAAGAAAATTCTGGAGACTCCTATGGTGATTCCAGCTTTCAATGATCTCATTCTTTTGGAAAATTATACTTGTGTTTGCATGTGTCTTAAAATATAAGAATCAGATACTATCATCAATGGACTATAGTTTATTTGGGGAAAAAGAAAAAATAATATAAAGATAGAATGTATTAAGGATCCAAAACAACAACAGATATTGAGGGTCAAACCTATCAGTCAGTGTGAATCAGGGCCATGAACTGACTCCTACAACTCCCAGGGTTGAGAATATAAATATTTAGATCACATTTCTATTAACTGGTGTTTCACAAGTCCTACATGTGACTGTCGTAAGCCATTTATTATAAACAGGAAGCCTGGCTTTGCCTACTCTGACTCAATATAATGCTAAATACTCAGTACATAGCCAATATCTGCATAGTTGCTGGTTTATCGGAAAATGAACCCACTGAGACAGCCCAGAGATGATTGTCTGAACTACAGTTATTGTACTAAAACCCCCAGGTGGAGAATTTTAGTTGAGTTGCCACAGAGCATTTGCTTGGTTTTCTCTACTTAAATAACTAAGAGCATACAGTCCAGAAAGCCTGTTTCAGTTCCAAATCCTCCCAGACGTCCTGTGGTAAGGTGGTTCTGGGAACATTCTCGTGGAATTCTAAAAACTATTAAACATATTTTTGAAAGAATTCTGAATTCAATATAGGATTTTTTCCCCAGACTACTTGTCTTTAAAAGAAGTTGATGAAATATTCAGAAAACATCATAATCTACAGTCAATGCACTTTTCCCTGATACTTGAAGAACTTGGTAATCAGCAGGAGAAAGCAAAACAAAAATGCTCCAGTTAGATAAGGCGAAATCCTTACTGTCCTGAGAGGGCCTGTGGAATCTTAGAGCTCCGTGGAAGATGAATAGCTTGAAGAACAATAATACAATCTTTTTATCTTACAGATCAGACATCTGTCCAAGCAGTAGAGGTTGATAAAGAAAAGGACACCAATGGTCCCTGAAGTCAAAGAGCTTATGGGCTATGTTTGCATCTGACACAATTATAGAACTGGAAGATGATGATCTGTTATGGAAACAAATCTGTAGAGGCACCTGAGGGCTCAGTTGGTGAAGCAACCAAATCTTGATCTCAGCTCTGGTCATGATCTCATGGTTCCTGGGATGGAGCCCCATGCTGGGCTCTGTGCTCTGTTTCCAATTGTCTGTTTTCCCCTCTCTTTCTCCCCCTCCCCTACTCTCTCCCTCTCTCCCTCTCACAATAAATAAATGGACTTTAAAAAAAGAAAATAAATGAACCTTTAATAAAAAAGGAGTGTTTTGTAAAAGAGGTGCCTGTATTTCAGCTGCATATGTCCCGAACTTACTACTCAGAGACCAGCATCTGCTTCACACAGTGCATTCACCCAAGTTGTCTCTGAGACACCTGGCTTTTCTTCCTCCCCGTCACTGCCTTTACAATATAAACACCAGACGGCGCGGGTGTTAGTCCACAAGGCGGGGATCCTCTGAAAGTTGTGAAGTGAAGTTCATCAACAGGTCTGGGCCTCCGTCAAGAGCCCTGGACTGGGGTCCTGCTGTCCCCTTCCAGATGGGGAAGCCTCAGCAACCACTGAAGGATGTGGAGACTCAGTTTCCAATTTGTGAAGGAGAGTAAAAGGGGCTCTTTATCAGCACCCAAAATCACCAAGATGGGAAAACTAGAAGGTGTGAGAGTATGCTGTAGGTACTAACGGATGTATATACAAATAGCATTTGTATCCACTTCAGAAACCTGAGGATGTTTAATAAGCTATATATTTATTTTCTGTTGACATTTTTGATCCACTGGTGCATGTAGATTAATTATGGATCTGAAACATTTAAATATGAATGTTTCCTTAAGTAATGCAATTAACTATCAAGAGGCAATTACAGAAGTCTTTTGAAGTTGGCTGAAAGTGCCTTTACATAGTCTTAAGCTTTAATAATTTGCTCAAAACATTTTACAACCATTCATTATTTCCACGCTATCTTTTAGGGGTGAATATTTGATTCAGGTATTTGATCCCACTGTGGGAATTTGGGGTTTTTTAAACTTAATTACTTTGTGTTTAAACCTAAGAATTAATGTGAAGTTAATATTATTTTGATTGTATAGCCATAAGCACCATGAATCCCATATGACAAGTGTGTTCCCCCATCTGGCCACGAGCTCCGGCTCTGGGTCAATCTTGCAAGTAGAAACTGCACCCAGGGAACAGCCGTGTTTTTGCGGGTGAAGGAGGAGAGGGAAAACAGGCAGAAAAGATCATTGCTCCTGTCAAATAGGTTATCCTAAGAGCTAAATACCTATCATTGCCAACATTTTTTCTCCTCAGAAACTCAGGAAGTTTGTGTAATGTAAAAAAAAAAATCTGTTTGATTACAAAGTGCCAATAAATAAATCCACAGATTCAAGCATTCTCAAAGTTACTCAGAGAAACAGAGGAGTGCAACAAAAGGTCTGTGAGCTATGCGGGATACCCTGGGGAAATATGGGGTCACAACAGCCACGTGACACCTAATGGACGCTGAAAACAGCACATTAAAGCGACCCTTTTTGATGTGAGAAGGCGGACATCATACACAAGTGACGCCCACAACTTCTCATCTCATCCCGGTCACATGTTTTCAGGATGTGATGGCCCGTCCTAACTGCCACTTGGGGAAGGAGGAGGGGAGTCAGAATTCCGGAAACAGTAAAGGAACCTCGTCTTTGAGCGCAGACCCAGGCACTCGGAATCCCCAAAGGCATGCACTAGCTGCTGGCTATCTTTTGCACAGCCATGAGCAAGTAGGAACAAGGGTTCATACATCGAGCATTATTCCAGTTGGAAATGGTTGGAGAGAAAACAGGCAGCAGAAACTCGGGCTGAGAAAGCAATGAGATGGATCTAGAAACACAGCATGAGACACTCTCTCAGAAGCCGCCGCGGGAGGGAGCCCCTGATCTCAGTGGCCTCGGCACTTGGAGTGGTGGTGCGGCCGAGGGCATGGAAATGCACAGAGGAGAGAGACAAACAGACCAATGCTGTCTCGTCCTTGCTGCCAAATTGTCCCCTGAGCCAAGGCAGCCACTGACTTGGAGGAACACGCCAGGTGTGCAGGGAGATGCCCTTCAGTGCCATGAACCAGAAAGTTACCCAGGGAGTTTTTTTTTTTTTTAACTCTTTTCCTTCTCAAGTAGCCCAAGTCCCCTAAGACTCTAATAAGACATGTGTAACAGCTAGGAAGTGGGGATGGATGTGTGTGGTAAGAAAACAAAGTCTATGAACATGCTGATGGGAAACCCAAAGTGGGAGAAAGAAAGAGACTGCAGTGGTGTTCATCTTGGTGTCAAAGCCAAGCCCCGGCTCTAGAGGAAGCCTTTGCTGCTTGCTTCAGACGGAAATTTTGAAAAGTTGGACTCTAGTAACAATCGTGAATTGATCGTATAATGCCCTGCTACTCGTTATATTTAATATACTTGCTGTTTACTCAGTCCTGTAAAGGGTTATATTCATGATAATGAAAAATTGGTTTTCTCATCTCTGCTACTCTACTTCTGTTTTTGCTCAAAGTCTTACAGGCCTTTCCCTGTAGTTTTGCCCACCGAGGGGGATTTTAGGCAATTAATCTTCCTTTGAGGCACCTGGATTAGTTTTGTGTCTGTGATAATTATCATTTCCAGGCTTTCATCTGCTTATCTGTCAAATAAAGAAGTCAAATTTGATCATGACTAATATACTCTCAGGCTTAAAAAAAATCCAAAATTTTATGTTTTTTGGCATGACATTTGGTGTCATAAAGACTTTGAATCGTCAGATTAGGGAAGGATTGGACTATTGGGACACTTCACTGACAATGTCCACAGCTCCTGTTTTCTTCTACTGGTTTGGAACTGTCAGTGGTGAAAATAACAGGGAAAATATTGCAAATATCTCTTTTTGAAGGAACACTATTTTCCTCCTTTATTTTATAGCTTCTTCGTCTTCTTCATCTTTAAAAATATTTTCTGTACCTTGATTGGTATTAATCAGGGGGCTCCACAGGACAGTGCTAATACCGGGAGGTCCGGGACCCGAGCCCGTCTCTAGCAGCACATACACCTGGGATCTCAGCAAATCCTGAACTTACTGTGTTTAGTTTTCTCATTAGGACATGAGTGGTACTAAGAAAGAGGCTGGTACATGGCTGTTTTATGTCATGGCATCTATAGGTAGTATATGTGACTACATATATTACACACATGTAATTGACATTCTGTAATATATAGATTCTAATATGTATATCTGTAGATCTAACAGCACAGTATTGATGTAGGGTAGACATTCAAAGATTATTAATATTGATTACATCAAGTATTCGTTCTAAATCTTTCCTATATACAAATGTGAATCTCTGTCAATGCATACTATGTTATAATCAGATTTTTTTAAGCTCTGAAGCTCTTAAAAGTCATGATATTTTCTTCTCAGGTACAGCCATTTTCTTGTGAAAATGTTAACATGCCTAAGAAAATAAATTTCAAACTATCACTTCTGGCAATGTCTCTAAATTAAGAATTATAAAGCAATCCAAAACACAGTAGGGAGACCAGAGGAAAGAAATCAATATTTCAAATGCATTAGCTAAGTAAAAAAATACACATATCAGCTAGGTAATAGATGAACCCCGAGAAAATAAAACGCTGAAATGATGACATCACATGCTACTTACTTGTATAGGTGAGCTGGAAGCCCTGGTCGGTGTCGGACCCGTTGGTGTTGAATTCCAGCCACAGGTGGTTCGAGGTGCTGTTCAGGACCAGTCCCATCAGCTCACTCTTAGTGAAGGACCCCAACGGACGTGATGAGCTGTCTTTTCCATCATATACCTGAGGAGAAGTCACGGCGTGAGTCCCCACGTTACTTAATGCCGTTTGCATGTTAGTCATTTTACAAGAAATTCACATCTGCAAAGGTGATTTTGTGCGGTCCTTGAGAAAGGGACACAGCATACTGGAAGCTGAATGCTAAGCTGTCTTGTTTCAAGTTGTATCATGACCACAACATTAAAAGCACACAATTTCATTTGCGGTCAGCTCATTCTACGTGGATAACTTTGTGAGTCCTTCCATGTGTACCTAAAATTAAATATTTATTTGCATTCCCAAGTTCCATCATTTCCCTTTCTCCCCCTCCCTCAGAACCCACTTCCCGAGGGTGAAGGGGTACATACTGCTTTAGCCACCTCCTTGTCTGTCAGCTACATGTAAGTCATTAGATACCCTCCCATCAGAATGTGATACAAGACAAGACAAGATGTGGGAGTCTTGCCACATTTTGCAATCTTTGAGCCTGAGGTGACTTTAGTCTTGAATCAGTCGTGATGGAAGAATGCCATCATGTCATAACATCAGAGACACGTGTTGTCTTCCTCTATAACACTCCGTATCTGACTTTACCTCCCTAGGTGGTTGTAAAGCACGGGTGTTTAAAAGGAATATTTGGAATAAGTGGAAGGCAAGGAGACAGGCTAGGATTTGTGCAGATGTCAGAGGTAAGGGAGAGGGGGTGTTCTGGGCTGTGTCCCCTGCTTGCCCTGAGGTGGACCATCCTGGGAGTGGATGAGTGCCAGTCACACCTTCCCAGTGCGGACTAAGTTAAGCAGTTTGGGGCACCGGCCAGGGGGTAGCCCACAGGAGCCTCTTCTAGTAATGGCAGAGTGGACTGGATTTGCCTTCAGGAGTAACTGAGTGTTGAGGCCCCAACAGCCCTAGGGAAGTGTCCAGAATAGGAGGCACAGAGCAAGGAATAACGTGTTTGCCTCTTTGAACTAACACAGTGGTTCACAGCAAGGAGCCACCAGTACGGACAAGGGATTTATGAGGACAGAATATGTATTACAGTGGAACATGTCCAGTTTTTCTTGATAAAACAAAGTCTTAACCAAGTAAAGGTCATGGAAGTCCTCAGTCGATCCCTCCAATGTCTGTTTCCCCACTACTTTCCTTCTCACCTGGGTTCTCACTTTTCTCCTCTCAACTCCCTTCTAATAAATGTTAGACTTTATGCCATGCTCAACAGACTTACACATGCATACACACCTGTAAAAGACAAGAATGCACTTAGAAAAATTAAATTTATGGCCCATTATTTTATTCCTTTCCAGGTACATAAGTACATGTGTGAGGAGAAGAATCAAATGCCCAGGACTCCTCACGGAAAGCCAGCGAGAGGCTATCTTGGAAAAATCATCCATTGACTTACTATATGGGTTCATCAGACATGGCGTGTCTGTGACTCTCGATCATAACAAGTTTTAAGTCCAGAGGAATCTGGCTCAGAAAAAAGATCTCCAGACCTTGCATGAAAGGTCTTGTCTCATGGCATATGCCACACAATTGTCTGTCAGTCACAGAAACCCGCGGAAATGAGGGGCATGTGAGCAAGGAGACATTTATGTGAGCTCAATCCTGAGAGTTCTGTCCACAGTCACCTCCGCTGGTCTTGCCTGGGAGCTTCCCACAGAGGAAACAGGTCATCTGGACAGCGTCCCGCTCCCAGGATCCTCAAAGCTACAGCCACTAGAAATGAATCATCACAACACTGGATGACGGCCTTCTCCCAGACAATAATTCTGTCACATTTGTCTACACCTCCAGCAAAGAGCTATGCGCCTGGCAGTTCTCTGTGGATCACAAACAACCACCTGGATGGTATGGGAAGTCAGAGCCTTGAGTTTTGATTCCAGTGAAATCAGGAACAAGCCGCAGTTCAGCACAACACCCCTCGGCTGCACACCCTCATCTCTCTGCGGAGCTGGGGACGTGCTCCCTGGCTACTGTCACCACGGGGCTGTAACTCTCTGCAGCACGAACGCTCCTCTGACTTTGGCATTTAATCCGGGCCTCCACCCAGAGCATGATGGCCCAGGGAGCGGACGATCGCGATTAGGAGCTCTCACGGATTCCCGAGTGGCAGGGCGGTGGTGTCCCGAGGTGGGGGTCTTGCCCAGGTTTACAGGAGTTATACCCGAAGGTCATTCCCAAAATTACCTTCAAGTTCCATTATATACTCCTTTCATGACATCTCATTCAAGCTGCATTTCTCTTACATGTTTTTTTTCCCCATTTGAAACAAGAAACATGTTTTGTATGTAGAAATCCATACATAAAATTTTGGTCTTTCTTACTGGATCATACTGTGTATGAAGAAAAATGTGAATAGCATTTAAAGCTAAAAACTAAGAGAACCCCACATGAAATGTTTTTGACCCAGAGATATGTATTAGCGTCACCAAGAAAACCTATGCTTGCAAAACATTTTAAGGCATTTCAGATGATTGACACTTTCTCTGCAATTAAATGAGGTAAGCACGGTTTTTGTTTTTGCTTTTTGTTATAATCAACAACTGTACAATGCATGCATCACAAATGATCATCATTTGCTGCTTCCGTGGCAACAATATTTACCATTGTATGTTTTATGCAGTATCTCTAATCACTCACCTGCACCAAGCATGGTTAATTGTTACTTCCAAGTGTTCTCTAAAGGCTCACTGACTTCTAAATTTCAGGTTATCAAAGAATTCAGAAAATGATTCCTTATGATGCAACTTTATTTTTTTTCGTGGGTAAAAATGTACTAGTTTCCTGCCTGAAAATCACTTCTTAATGACAGAGCTGCATGATGTCAGCATGAGCTTTGGAAAGACTATGACACTAAACGAACAATGAGAATCAACCTAGTCTTCTCACAATGACATTGAACTAGCCAAGCCTGGACCATGGACAGAATAAGGCACTTTAGACTTTAAGTGCCTTTTGAGTGTGCACGTAACAGCTAGCGAGGTCAGCAGCAATCCTGGTGGGACCCCTCTTTTAACTGTCGTGCAAATGGATGACAAGTGGGAAGTCAGTAATGGTTCCCTCTCCACCAGCTCTTCTTCGCCTCTTTTCCTGGCGCTGACGCCTTACAGCATGTGGAGTCCCCTGAATCTGAGATGCGTCAACTTGTGAGTCGATGTCTGTGTAAATGTCACTGGAAAACCCTAGAACTTCACAAGTGAATGAGAAGAGAGCTGTCTCTCTCTCCTGCCACAAATGAGCTGTGTGCCCTGTGCCGGGTGCTCACTCCTCACTCAACCCAGCAGGGAGACAGACTGGGTGATGCCCGCCATTAGTCTGACGCTCCTCTTTGCATGTCCTCACTCTACAAACATCCCCTTCCCGGCCCCCAGATCCTGCAAGGTCCCTGGTCTTCTCAAAGAGTTACAGGAGAGGTGGGAAGGGCATCAGAAGCTTTAAGAATCATGGGGCATTTCCAGGTGGAGTTGGGCTTCATACATCCGTTCAAGACCTGGATGTCCCCAGCATCCAATTCTGTTCTCCTGGAGTCCATCCATGGGGCAGGTGGTATTCTGGGGGCCCCCTCGCAGGCCCCCAGATCCTACAGCCCAGAAGTCCACCCACAGGGTGGGCGGTGTGCTGGGTCCTGCACCTGGAGCATTTCTGGAGGCTCTAGTGCTGTCTCGGCTGGTGCACACAGCCCTTGTTTCTGGTCCCGTTCCAAGAATGTCCCTGAGCCCCGTGCACACAGCTCAGACTCGCCTGCTGAAAGTCTGTCTTGTCTAGCATGACTTCTCCATGGGAGCACTGCTTTGAGGTCTGGGGACAGTGGCTGGCCTTGCTTCCACGACCACATCAAAATCCCCCTCACTCAGAGTGCTGGGACCACATCTAGTAAGTGAGAATGAATACCGAAAGTGTGGCTTCGGGGCTCCCGCCAGCTTTATGAATTATGTTGTGTGTTCAGTGTGATCCTGGATATGTCCACTGACAGTATATTATTTAAACTCAAAACATCCCTCAAAGATGGGCATCACCATGTGTTTTTACACATAAGGAAGCCAAACTCCAAAAGCGCTGAATAATCTCCCAAGATACACAGCTAATAAGCATTAGATCCAAGATTGTGGACTGAGATGGATCAAAGCCTACAGTCACACCACTAAGGAACATGGCTACATTTCACCTTCTCAAACCAATTGGCTAAATATATGTGAAAAACTGTGTCTATCTGAATATATTTTAACGTACATGTATCTATGTGTATAGATTGATAGATGCTTAATTTTTTCCTTGAGAAGAAGAGATGGAGTCACAGTAAAGAAGACTCTTCTTACCTTCAGAACGTCTCCTTCGAACAGCCGGAAGCTCCGTGCTCGGAGATGGACCCCCTTGCCAGCTTCCGTTTCTATCTTATAGATACACTCGTGGTTATTATCGTAATTCGACGGGAAATTTGGAGACAGCAACGTTCCTTCATTTCCTTTGACACTTGCTCCACATTCAGCTAAAAGAAACAGGACATTAAAGAAGAAAGAATTGAAAAGCGGAATTGCTGATTTTCATACATAAAAACTACGGGCCTTCTCCTCTCTCAATGTATGTTTCTAATTAACATACTGTTTTTGTAGATTGGTGGCTTTTTTTATACTGTTTGCCAAGCGGACAGGAAATATTCTCTACTCATCTATTTTCAAGATGTCTTATTAATTTCCATAGAGAACCCTACTCTATGGAAGAAACACGCTATCCCACAGAGAGACCTAGAGTAAAATCTCTAGTCCCGAGCACACTGGCCGTGTCACTGAGCAGTCATTCCTTCCCCATGCCTCGCTTCTACCTCGTGAGACGTCCCCGCCAACCCCACGGTGACATCTCTGTGGCACCAAAGTAAGTTCCTCACATTTATATTTCATGGCATCAACCCAAACACTTTAAAGGAAATCTAAAGACAAATAAAACCACTCAGCAGCCCACGACTACGTCCCAGCACTGAGCTGCTCGGACTTCTATCTCAGGACAAAAGGACATTCGGTGGGGGTAAATGTTACTTTCTTCTGCCCTTCTCCTGAGGAAAGCAGAGCTAATTCACTTCTAGATCCACATTTGCATAAAAGAACATTTAATCAGGATAAAAGATAAATATAGCTCTTTATGTCAACTCAGAGAAAGTCTTAACCTCTCAGCTCACCTTAAAAGCAAACGGGTTAGCTGAAAGACTCCAGTTTTAAGATCCTTTAAGTCGAAAATTACCATAAAATAATAGAAGTGCCGTGTGTGTGTGTGTGTGTGTGTGTGTGTGAGAGAGAGAGAGAGAGAATCAAGAGATCCCCATCAGATTCTGCACCAAATAATTTACTGGCCACATTATGTAGCAATTGCAGTGGCTTTTAAAAAGTCAACAAAATAAGTATGAGTTTGAAAAATAATGGTCCAGTTGGAGAGTGAATATCAGGGACGTGCACCACTTCAGTGGCAGTGAGGACCAGAGAGAGAAGGGACTCAGTGTGTGATTCTGTGCGGTAACCTTGGCAGACATCTTCGGCATGCCCGTTTTCACTAATTGTGATGTTCTCTGACAACTCCATCTTCCTCTCACAATTAAGAAAATCAGCTACACTTCAAACCATGCTTCCCAGCCTCCCTGCCCGAAGAAAATGCTAGAGATTTAAGATCAGCTCACACTGAGGCATGCACTTGGGCCTCACAATGTTCACATCTAGGAGGATTGGGAGAAAATCAGGAAACACACAAGAACATGGGCTCACCTAACCTATGTGTAGCTTTTTGTTAAGGTTTATTTATTTTTGAGAGAGAGAGAAAGAGAGAGAGAGAGAGAGAGAGAGGAGGGGCAGAGAGAGCAAGAGTCACAGAATCCGAAGCAGGCTCCAGGCTCCCCGCTGTCAGCACAGAGCCCGACGTGGGGCTCAAACTCATGAGCTGTGAGATGATGACCTGAGCTGAAGTCGGACGCTTAAGCTACTGAGCCCCCAGGTGCCCCATGACCCTTATGTATTCTTAAGTGAAGACATAAAGGCAGGCTTTCCTCAGGAGCCAGGGGGAAAGAGTTGAGACATAAACACAAGGAACGGGTGACCCAACAAACTGGCAAAGGGGTTTCATAATATTATTTTAAAACTACAGAGATATGCATATGATTATAAGTAATTATACATTTCTTAATTATAAATGTCTCTTAAAATGTTCTCTAAAAACTACAAACATATATGGGAAGAAAGGCAAGTGATGTGTCTCTGTGCTGGGTATCTCCTTCCGTGTTAGCAATCTACTGAGTCTGAGGCCGTCGAAGACTGAAGACATACGTCAATCAATTTATACATTAAATGCAACAAGCATTTTAGGTAAGTAATCCTCTTGGGAAATGGCAATGACTCATGGACAATGTTATATATTTTTGGCCTTTTTTTTTCTTTCCTAAAGAAATAGGATTTTTAAAAACATAAAAACCAAGATAAATGGACAAACATCACAAAAGCATGGGAGAATACCCCGTTTTCTTGTTCTATGGCTAGAACAGTGTGGGGGGTACAAACTGGTGAAGTATGTCACGTAGAATTAAAAGAAAATAAGTTCAGTTGAATTCTGATAACTGAAATATAAAACCTAGTGATAAATATCAGGGGTTTTTATTTAAAATTGACTTTGACAGTGATCAATAATAATGTGAACCAGTCA
Organism: Helogale parvula; assembly: GCA_004023845.1. NCBI lineage: Eukaryota > Metazoa > Chordata > Mammalia > Carnivora > Herpestidae > Helogale > Helogale parvula. The sequence continues at coordinate 38,239 of PJEM01004611.1, read as the reverse complement.
AAAATGAAATTCAAGTCCTTTTATCCATTACTTTATGCGTTTGAAAAGAAGTCTTGCAATGGGAGATGTAAAAAATACTGATATTGTAGCAAATAGGTGAGGTTTAGCCAAGAAAACACTGGAAGAAGGATTTGTATCGTTGTAATAACTGGCTGTGTGTGTTTGGGTTTACCGTACATCTGAACATGTCACGTCTATTCCTGTGTCACTGCATGTCACGGTGAAGTGCAGTCAGCCCTCCCAGGGGTGGGCTGGAGGCGGAAGGGAGAATGAGGGTCCGGGCCCTCCCTCTGGTCACCGTCTGGTCATCAGGAGAGGCCATGGTCTTCTTTCTTGACTGAATGAGGCCAGGAGGATGGAGGTGGGGGGGGGGGCGACATAAGGGGTAATTAATTGAGCACAGCGGTAAGTCCACACGTCTGGAGCCTGAAGCCTGGAATGTGAGCCTCGCAGCTCTCAGGTCGCTATGAGGCTAAGCGGGAGAAGTCGTTAGCGGTCTTCAGGGGGCGCTCCATGAGGAAGGCAAAGCCAAGGAGAATCAACTCAGCCGGTTTCCTCCACAAGCCCACCCCTGAGGGGGCCGCTCCTCCTTCCACCAGCAGAGGGCTCCGCAAGGTTCATGTTCCTCCACCGTCTGTCTCTGTGGTTCTGCATTTGTGGAGAATGGGTCTTGTTCTCTTGTTCTCACTGTGGTAGGAATTTCTTGCTTTGGTCTTCACACCACTACGTTTCTGTTCTTTTCTTCTCCTCCACAGATTAGTCACACAGAGAATCTCCCAGAACCAGTCAGAGGTGTCACTTTTCAAAAGTGACAATCACTCATGTCAACGCTGATATGCAAACTCTGATAACTATATTGTGTGTCACATACAAGGACTCACCTTACTTCCCAGTGACCTTTTCTAGCAGGTTAATAAACCACATTTTACAGGTGAGGACAATGAAACAGCATAGTTGAAAAAACCAAGCACTTTTCCCAAGGTCACAAAACTGGTAGAGATCAATTATTGATCTGATATAAATTCCACATACTTAGCAATGGAATCGTGCCCTTTTTTATCCTAATGATGGATACACATCTTAGTTAATAACTCACAATATTATTAATTATAAAAAAAAACAATGGCACTTAAGATAGTATGGGTTTCCTACATATGGGCATTTCCTTTTAAGGGCATTTATTTGGAACAGGTCACTGGTTAACTGGAGCTGACAGTCTGTTTTCACATTAACATCTAAGACACCAACCATATACTTCTTTCTAATAATTCAGCAAAAAGGGAGAACTTGTGAAAAAAAACTTTAGCATTTGGATACACGGGAAGGGAAAAAACCCCCATTAAATCTAAAGATGTAATTTCACTTATCTTTTTATTAGGATTTGGATCCTGGGATTTTGCTTTAAGGCAGATATGGAAAAGCAGTGCCACATAAGTGCACTAGAGACAAACAGTAAGTGTCGCCGTTGCTTGCCCTGTCGTAACGGTACCCCTTGTGGACAGGCCATCTGTTCCTGGAACTTGCGGGAAGAGGGCACAGAAGCAACAGACCTCCTGCATCTCACACCTTCCTCCCCCTGCACGATCAAATCCCACGGATATCAGAGCCCCTGTCTCTCACGCTGAGACCCAGTAAAGTCTCTAAGTGAACATTCAGCAATAATCCATTTATTTCATATATAACTGAACCTAAATAAACGTGACCAACACGTTTATTTCATTTCTCCAGAGTAATATGGCGGGTGCTTAAAGACAGTCTTTCATGGGAAATTTTCTCCAAGAGTATAAATTGCTTATAGAATATGCAAACTTGGTATGTTAATTTTTAAAAAAATCTACTTCAGTACAGTGTTCTGTATTATATATTTACATACTATGCACCATCACTACTTTATTTATATTTGTGTGGCTTTATATTCTTCAAAGACTTTCAAGAAGATTATCACATAATTACTTTTTTTTCTCTTAAACTATGACTTTTACATCTGTTCTCAACTTTAAACAGCTGTCTGCTTGACTTGACACTATTTCAGTGAACACGTGTGGCGGTTGCTATTGTTTTGTGAACTCATGTCAAGATCAGCAAGAAAATCTTAAAGGCTGAGCAGGAGTCGCCATTTTATCCTGACCTTGGTTCATTACTCAGCTTGGTGCTGTAGCAGGTTTGGCAACACCCAGGCTCCATGAGAGATGTGGGTGGGCACGTAGGGGTGGGACACAGGGCCAGGCTGGGTGTGAGAAGACCAGGCTGTTTATGAGGCTTAGGGACACACTTGAGGCAGGCGTCATCTGCAGGCACACTTGGCCAGATCTCGGGGAATGAGTGGGCTCCACCGAATCATGGTGCAGGGTCCCTAAAGTTTGGAGCACACAGCTGTCCAGACATTTGGAGAAGAGGAAATGCCCTACGAGAAAGCAAAGAATCTTGAAGACTCTAAGGGAAAACAACGAGGGTGCGATAGTGTGACGTGAGAACCCTAGTCCAGAGGAACACCAAGGACAAGCACAGTAAGTGACGGCAGAACAAGTAAAACATAGTAACACTCTGCCCAGTGAAGCCCGAGACGCTACCTCATAGGAAATAACTAAAGAAAGTAAGTCACTAACAGTACAAATCTAGTGCTCAGAAAATTACACAATTTAAGTCATCAGAATTTTAAAAATTCTTTGAACTTGACTGAAAATATCCATTGTAAACCTCCATTAGCAAAGCAATTGAATGTATCAATTTTAAGTTCTTTCAATAATCCATTTACAAGTGCTTTAAGACGAATGGATATAATTTTCCTCAAGATGAATCATTTGTTCTTTTTCTAAAGAACCCCCTGAATTTGTAATTAAAATCGGATTGTCATTTAGAGTTTCTTAATGGAAATGAAGTAATTAAAATTACATTAACAAAATAGAAAGGAGCCAATTGATTTTCCATAAATTCTTCTGTCAACAGTACCTACTGGTGAGGCCCCCCTCATTCAGCTCAGACTGCCCTCACCAAACACCCCCCAGTGGGGGCGCGGACCACAGGCGCTTACTGCTCAGGCGCTGGGCTGACACGCAGGCCCACACCTGTGCTCTGATACTCCAATACTCTGTGTGTGCGCACATCCAAAACCCGGATTGAGCTCCGCTGCCCAAGAGCTTGCCCCCGCGTCACACTGAGGTGGCACAGTCTCTGTGCCACAGGGGCGTCTCTCAACAGGCAGCAGCGTGCGGAGGTGCTTGGTGGCGCTGACCAAAGTGTGTAGAAATCGCAGTGGGGCCTTTGAGAACATTGTGAACTTATAAAATGATTATTTTAAATTGATTAACATACATATGCACACACATGTATTTATATTTATACACACACAGACTTTGGGAGCATGATTTGAACAGCACAGACATAGAAAATAGCTTGACTATGAAAGGGAGACAGAAAGCCTCCTTTCTTTCTACTTTAAACCAAGAGTATTTTGGTTCCTAAAACAAAAACGAATCAATAAAAGAGATCAGTACATAAATGTACGGATATGACTATGTATATGAAGTCTATATTGTATATTAGAATCTCTATACACATTACCTATATTTTATACAGATAAAGCCAAATTATTGAAATCGTGCAATCTTATTTTTACTCACAAAGAATACAGAAGAACTGAATAAGATGCTGATTCTATTTTTAATCTACTTATTATCCCCTGAACCTTTATTTCCTTAATTTAATGTTATTATTGAGTTAACTTTGAAGATTCAATTAAATTCAGAGACTAGTTTCAGTTTTTAATTTTGTTTCAGAAATTTTAAACCAAGGAGGCGCCTGGGCCGCTCAGTTGGTTAAGCCTCCCGCTTCATCTCAGGTGAGGATCTCACGGCTCGTGGGTTCCAGCCCCACGTCCGGCTCTGTGCGGACAGCTCAGAGCCTGAGCCTGCTCGGATTCTGTCTCCCTCTCTCTCTGCCTTCCTCTACTCATACTCTGCCTCTCAAAAATAAACAAACATTAAAAAAAAGAATAAAAAAATTAAAAAAAGAAATTTTAAACCAAAAATTAAAGAAAGAAATGTAAACAAAAGACTGGTCAGCACAGGGAAATAGCGTTGAGACAGAATCGGTCAGAAGGTTTAAAGCTGAGTTTAATTTCTCAAAATACAGGCCACCTATTTTGTTGGACCATCCTTCTCCAAAACATCTGTGATCCATTAAGCAACTGAGGCTGCTAGTGTTGACTTTATTGCTTCTTATTGTTTTATTCCATATGGTAGTTTGTCCAATAATAGAATTAGTGCAGATCAGGGCAGGATAACTCGTGCTTTCACTGATTTTTCTTTTAATTCTCTCGGCAGATATTACTTGGTAGTTAATCTGATGTAGACAGATCAGCTCCTCATACTCTGCCTGAAAAAACCGTGTGTTCAAAACTGTGTTCACTTAAGACACATTAGTTCAAAGAATCCCAGTGGACGCTCGCCATCTTCCTGTCTGCTCTCTGAGTTGCCCCTGTTTTATTTTTTTTCCAACGAGATATCACAAAATATCTCCAATATCATAAAACATGTACTTTCTGTGCTTTTCTGCTTACTCAGCACCTGTGCAGACCAGCCTCTATGTTCTCTAGCACAAGCAGAGCAGCCCTGGTCCCTTGGGGGACAGGGGGGCGGGGTCAGGGATGGGCATGTGACTCTATCTGGGCCAATCAGAGGCCATGCAGGGACTGGGCAGAAGGGGACTACCTCTGGAAGGCGGTTGCCCAGGGCTGTGTGTGGGTGTGAGGGCCAGGGCCGAGGGAGCCCGGGGGGGAGTGGCCTACGGTCTCCCCACGGTGTGCGGAGCCGCGGGAGAGGGCAGCGCCCAGGCAGAGAGGCAGCAGAGGTAACGAGGCACCAGGCCGCTGATCTCAAGGTCAAGTGTCATCTCACCCCACCTGAAGCAGTTATTTGGTCACATCATCAGAAACCCCCACGCTCACTTCCACCACGTTGGGCTCCTTGTTTCGTGACTTGCAAATAAAAACCATACATTGAACGATACACATAAAACGTAATGCGAGCGGAAAGGTGTCACCAGACAGGGCTTGCACATTCTGCCGTGGGTCACGGAGCACCAGATGGTAGGATTTCCGGCACCCCAAGTAAATTATTAGGTTGAAAGAGCCCTACAATGAATAAATGCAAATAAAATGATCGTTTCTCTTTCACTTAGGAGGGAACTGATAAAGAGAAAAATAGTTCCTAGTTTAGGTATTCACTAGAAATTCTATTTAAGATGTTTATTGGAGAAAAACAAAGTAGCGTGCTCATAATTCAGTTGACTTTCTTCCAATGTCACTTGTGATCTTTGGAATGGATCTGCTATTATTGGATTTGCAACTATGAATCGATCACTCTTATTTCTGTGCTTTAAAAGAAGGGATGCAGGCACTGAGTGGTACTAAATCCAAACGCTGAGATCAAGAGAAAGGCTTTGGAAGGAAGCAAACTTTGTTTGATGAACATCTACTGACTAAGGCGCATGGCTGGTTCTAGGGGTCAGTCAGCCTCCACTGTAAAGAGGTGTCAGCCTCATGGGAGACTGACACATGAAGGCGCTTGCACAGAATGGAGCTGTTATCACGAGGGGGCCCTCCAGCAAGCGGCTGATGGGTAGAGACAGCCCACGGGTAAGGGGGTTCGGAAAGACGAGGATGGTAGGCCAGACAGGAAAGCAGGGTGAGCACAGGTATGTGAGGGGACAGACGAAGACACAGAGGGAGAGCGGGGGGGCGGGGGAGGGGGACCATGGCCTGCATGGGCTCCTGCTGATGCTCACACCCACGGGTCACAGGTGCAGGACAGCGGAGTCTGGTCAACCCTCGTGTGCCACCAACAGTCACGGCTGGGGGCAAATTAACAGGTTCTCCTACGGGGGCGCCTTGATGGGACTTGGACTTGGGCAGATCACTCGGGGGCTCCATCCTGCGGCTTGGGGGTGGCTCCCCAGGGCCAGAAGACCCAGTAGGCAGGAGAGCCTGGCCTGAGAACCAGGTGGGACACAGAACCTTTAAAACAGGCAACTCATTAGACGTGGAGAAGTGGCCACGCATCCCGGATGCCTGGAGACTCAGCTGGGCTTGGACGCCATGAGCAGTCACCTGTTTATATAAAGGAATCCCATAGCCAGGCAGGAGGGAGGGACAGCCAGGAGACACCCCGCAACACAGGAGAGGCGAACCGAGGGGAGGGCACACAGGAGAGGCGAACCGAGGGGAGGGCCCACCCAGACTCCTGGGTGCTGTGACCACGCAGGCCGGCGGTGACCAGGAAAGAGTGAGAACCACTATTGTAGGGGAAAGACAGACAATACACATTTATAGATAGGTGCCCGGGTGGGAGAGAATGATGACTTGATTCACGTTTACTTGTGTAATTTTTTTTAACAAAGTCCTGACTGTGAGACTGCCACTAAAACACAAAAGGACTGTATTACCGTTGAATCCAGATGCCTAAACTGTGCTGATAACCAAAGAGGTTCTTTGCCAGGGGAAGAAAATTGTGTCTTCCTACACTAACTAGCGTTTGCATGGGTCAGGAAACCTTCTTTCCACAGCTCTACCCCCCGCCTCTGTCACATGAGCTGGCGAGAGGGGGAGGCACCATGGACTCCCGGTGACGCAGAGCCCCACAGCGACACGGGGCTGCCGTTAATGTCCCCACGAGGGTCCTGATGCGGTATCTCTAGGCAGCTCCTGTAACTTGCAAGAACAGACTTTCACCCCTTCAAATGCAAAGCGACACTGCTGCGTGGCGGGCGCCAGGCACTAGCTCTGGGGGGACGAGCAGACCCCGGACGTGCAGGTGGAATTCTGCACCTAATTCCTGTGCCCACGACTCTGCTCCGCTCCTGCTTGTGGTGGCTCGGTCCTCAGGCAACCCCGGGGAGCCTGCATCCTGACCCCACCATCTTGAGAAGGAGCCCGGGAAGCCCCTGCTTCTCCGTGGAGGGCCCTCCGGATTCCTCTGGACATGTGGTCAATGCTGCCGGAGCACGGACGTGTCTACACTTCCTGCAGCCGTCGGCCACCCTCACCCAGTCAGCGGGTCGCTTGTCTAAGGTAGCGGGGACACTAGTGTTCTAACTCGTCCCGCCACTGCACCGGGAGGCACCCCCACCTCCAGGCCACAGAACCATCCCTTGTGGGAGCACAGCCTGGCATCGCACTTTCACTCTTGCTTTAGTCCCGGGTTAACTTTCCTGATGTGCTATCTGTCCCTGCACAGACGCGGTTGGCACGCGCTTTGGATCTGCCCTCCATCAGTCGTCGGAATGGAAGGCTGAAGGGGGCTGACTTTCTGGACAGAGTCAGCGCTCCCCAGGGGCTCACGCCCAGGGTGGCAGGGAGCCCCCCACCCCGCCCGCCCTGCGCCCTGCCTGCCGCGCCCTGGCCCCACTGGGTGAATGAAATGAAAGCGTGTGACCACCTACCCACACACCTTGGCAGAGGTGCGCTCCACACGCGGCGGCCCCCGCCCAGGCACGTCAGCTTGGTGGCACCTTCCAAGCGATACCCCGGGAAGCAGGAGAAGGTCAGCGTGTCCCCGACTCCGAAGTGGAACCCGATTCTCCGGCTGAAGGCGGGGACGCCGGGGTCGTCACACGGCTCCAGATCGTATTCTGAGACACGAGGAGACGGAGTCAATTTGTGGGACTTGAGGAAACACTGACGCATGCAGCAAGAACCAAAACAAAAATCTAGTATTTAAGACACTTCATGCATGTTTTTTCACAGTGCTCTGGAATGGTTATTTGGTCTGGTTTCCTTTGTACGGTGAGCCAGTCTGTGATGAATGGCATGGATTCTAGTATTTTTTAAATAGATGTGAGACATTAAAATAAGGTGACCCAGTTTACAACTGGGACTTTAACCGTAGGAGACAGTTTTACCACTAAAGGTAAAGAGTGCTTGGAGGACCAAGTCCTCACAACGAAGCCTCAGTGACTGACTGACCCGGGGACAGAGTGGGACGTGCGCTGCTCAGCTGGGTGTGACCTTCTGTGAGTCTGCAGCCCTTTCCCCGCCGCCCCGTTAGCACCTGCAGAGACCCTCCGGTGACGTGCACGGGAAAGGCCACTGCAATAGAACCTCCTACCAATGGCAGAAGGAAGCGGGGCGGGCAGCTAGAAAAGCAGACGGATTATGTGCAAACCTCTGAAAGGTCCCCAGAAGGGACAACACATCATTTGCATAAGAAAGTTGCTACTTATTTGGACACTTGGAAAATAAACTCCATTGTATTAGTGTCACTGGCAAGTGTCTGCAGCCAGGTTTCAAGGCAAAATTCTTGCCAATGAAATTATTCTTTAGCGCATCTGAAGACCAAGCCTAAGGCAGCGGGGGCTCTGGGGTCCCAGGTGTGTTTTCTTCCCAGGACTGTCTGAGCCCGCGTGTGACGATCTACCTGAGCCTGCGTGTGACACCCTCTGTCTGAGCCTGTGTGTGACAGTCTAGGTTAGATGCCTCCCTCCGCAAGCTTGAAGAGCCACTTTCCATCGGCTCTGTGCAAACAGATCGGTCCATGTGCTCAAAAACTGTGACCACCTTAATTTTTAACATTTTTAAATATCTAGAAGCTGCCCCAAAGCCCTGCAAAAACCCAGAAAAGTGGGTTTTGTCTTCCCTTGCTGCCTGCCTGCCTGCTTGTTTCGGGAGATCGCAGAAGAAACTCCGCCCTCCAGCTGGGTTCTGACCTTGGCTGATCAAAAGGCTTATTGTCAGCTCTGCGCCGGGAACGACAGGATTACGGCACAAATGGCACCGGACGGGTAGGAACGACAGACTTGTGAGAAGCATCTAGGGAGGAGCCCCACAGATGTGTGCCACGGCCACATCCCTCCTTTGGAATGCTCTAGTTAGCTCCGTGTTGGATCTCCATGGAAGTGAGAACAAAGACAGTGACATTCTCGTGGTGCCCGAGGTGAGACCCAGCAGGACGAAAGGGTACAGAGGAACTGGGCATCAGTGTTGGGGAGACTCAAGTCTTTGTTCCACAGAACAGCCAAACATCACGATTAACCCTGATTACGGCGCATTTCCAAGAAATCTAGTTGTCTGAGTTCATCCCAAAGAGCTCCACTAGCGCAGTGAAATGCCAGAAAAATCAGCAAAGTCAGGCAAAGATAATGGCATTGGTTATAATTATAGGGAGTATACAATACTTCAGAGCATCTTAAAATCCCTAAGAACCTTTTTTCTTTAAGACTGTATTTTACTGCATATGGCGCTAAGGACCATGCGATACTGAGTAAGTGAGTATTAACTTCCTACTGAGCAGAAGACACAGGAATCCACCTGCTGCCCATGTAAACACGGAAGGCACAGAAGTCTTTTTCCTAGGAGTTTTAGCGTTACAACAGGAGATGAGATAAATCTTCAAATATCGGGACATAGAATCTCGTGGGCGATATCAGAAGTCGTTAAGGAATTTACGGGATGTCCAAAGTGGAGGAGTCGCTCCTGACGATGGGGCCCAGGAAGAACCTCAGGAAACTGCATTAGCTCTGGGCTGGGAGGCGCAAAGCGGGGACACACTCCCCTTGTCAGAGCATCAGACAGGCTTGCAACTGAACACCCCTGTGTCCGCCCCTCAGGATCTTGGAGCACCTGCGCCCTTCTGCTAGGTGGGGCTGCACCTGTGCCCATGCAGGGGCCCAGCCGTCACAGGGCCGCTGAGCATCGCTTACGTGATTAAATGCATCTCGTGAATGCCTGGCTAAGTTTTAAGTGTGTGCACTTTTCCTTGTCTACAAAACGCGTAATCCCATTCGCAGCGCTGTGCATATTAAACAACGTGACGGGGCAAACGTAGGCACCGTCATTAAAAACACAAATGTTACACAATTCTGGAGCGCGGCTTTGTCTCATAACTGCATCAAAGTAAATGAAAACTCATCCTCCACTGCGTGTGTTCACGTGTTTTGTTTGTGTTTCATTTTGTGTCTCACTGTAGAGGAGAGCCCACTGCTGGAGGGCAAGAACCAAAATGACCAGATGACAGCTTCCCTGAGAGTGTCTCCCGATGAGGACACCTTCCTCGGGGACTCTGACGGAACGGATGAGAAGTGAGTGAGGCGCTTTTTCAGGAGAACTCAGCGAGACGAGCGATTTCTCAGGGATGAGGATTTGCAAAGCGCCACTTTGTGATGCCGGCGGATGCCCCGGGGTCTTCTTCAAGGAGGCTCAGCCCTCTGCCCACCGGCTGATGCACACCGCTGCTCGGACCCTTCCCTGTGATCATACACAGGTATACGACACGCACACGGTCACGCACACAGTCCCATTATTGCCCAGAAGAGACACGGTGGAAGAGAACCACATACCTGAAAACGTGATGTTGAAGCCCTCGTAGGAAATGGAAAAGTCTGAAATGAACCGCAGCTGGGCGGTGAAGTTTCCAAACAAACCGGCCTTAATGGTGTGAGGCAACACGGACCCCGTGAGTCTGGCCACCGGCTCGGTGAAACTCCCGTCCTCTGTGATCAGCAAATAGTCATGGGAGCTTTCAAGGTGGAAGGTGTGAAAGATCATCTGAACTCCTGAGAAGCGGAAAGACAGAGAGAGAGAGAGAGGGCAGGGGTTGGGGGTTAGGGGGGAGGGAGAAATATCGGAGTTAACGGTTAAGGAAAATCATTCCTTCTGGGCTTGGAGACATCAAACTCCTGAATCAAAATAAAACTATGCAAACTTCACTTTGAAGTTTCAAAGGAAAATACAGAGAATGGATAGAAAGACTGGATTTAGAAAAGAAAGAAGAAAGGACAAAGGGTAAAAAATAAATGCATAAGTATAAGTAAGTATACGCACTTAGAGATTAGACATGGGCTTCGGGTTATAGATTCAGACACAGACGCAAACATGGACACAGGTATAAAGGTACAATGCGGCGGCATTACAGGACACGGCACGTAGGAATAGTCTCTGCGAAAGCATTCGGCCCAGGGGAACGAAGGACTGATAACATTGTTATTTATATTTAGCAAATATCTTTCACAAAATCTTAGGTTGCAGGTCTAGCCAAATAAACGTGGGGCTGAGGGGAGAATTGGTTGAAATTATGGACGCAGGTGCCTCTCATGCGTCTGTTTTCCCATCAACCTCACCGACAAAGCATTAATGGATCCTATAGGAAATGAGTAACGTTAATGACAAATCGCTCCTTCTGAATAAAAACACTCCCTGGTATGATGACGAAATCTTGGTCACTCACAATCTGTTTCTGCTCTATTCTTCGTTTCCTTCAAGGAAAGTCTGAACGTCATTCATGATACATGTTGGCAGAGCGTCATACAGGACACGTCATCAAATATGTCAACCTAACATAACAGCAAGTGGAGTCCAACCGAACTGTGTGTCTCCAGGATACTGGTGTGATCAAAATTTCACATCATCTCCTTAAAAATGACAAGTTGTAGCGTACAGCAAAGGCGCAGGTGCAGTCCTAAGTCCAGTGTTTATGAGCTACATTTCTTGCACGAATCACGAATTCTCCTGGCTTTTAGTATACTTATCTAAAAAATGAGGATAATGAGATCTGCCCCATAAGTCATCAGGGGACTGTGTGAAGGCAAGTGATTTATTATGTGTAACAATACCGAGTGAATGTGGAAAACCTACCCTAGCTGATCGCGAAAATGAAAAGTTTGGGTAATTTACTACTTTCACTAATCACTGTCCATGATTTCTCTGCTCCTTGCCATCACATCTGCTTTCCAAGCACACATTCTCCCGTGTAAATCCAAGTTACACAGAAGAAAGCAGCACAGGGAATCTACTCTTATGTAGCATCAAACATTCCAGACCATTTTTCTTCCAAAATCATATAAAACATCACAATTAACAGCTAAAAGACACGTGAAGAAATTAGCTTACTTGCTCACACATGCGCATGTTTTTCTACTTACTCTGTACGTAAAATCCGCATTCTTACCTTTTCCGTGAGACACTTCGATGGTCCATGTGCAGTTCAGGGAGTTGGGGTAAAAATCTGGAAACCCAGGGGAAAGGACCGTTCCACTCTGCCCATGGATGTAGCCTCCGCAGAGCGCTTAAAATAACAAGGAGATATTTATTGTTATGGTACAGTTTGCGATGACTGCTGGAATAAAATACTTTTAAAGTGACATTGACTTTGCACAAGGACTAAAAGTGTGTTAAATATCACCTCTATGAATAATGAAACTGAAACTTTACTTGCAATTATAATATGGTGTCGAAAGGCGTCCTAAACAGTATAGAACCCAGAAAATCAACATAGAGTAAGGTATATCCATGAGACTGGAATTTTGTGTGGTGACTTGCCTGGGCCGGGGGATCCCCAGACATTTGTCCAAGGTTGTTCCCAGTGTATCTGCCAGGATGTTTCTGGATGGGATTAACATTTCAATAAGTGGCCTGAGCAAGGCCCACTGCCTTCCCTAATGCGGGTGGGCCTTACCCCATCAGTGGAAGGCTTGATTAGAACAAAAGCCTGACACTTCCACAAGATGAAGTCCCTTTGTCTGACTGCCTTTGAACAGATCATCTCATCATTCCCCCCTCAACCCCTGGCCATCTTTGGACTTGATTGAAACACTGGGTCTCTCTGAGTCTCAAGCCTGCTGGCCGTCAGTCTAGAATTCACACCATCCAGTCCCCTCTGTTTCCAGTTTGTCCACTGCAGGCCTTGGGACTGGACGGCCTCCACGCCAGGCAAGCCAACGCCTTACAGTAAATCTCTCTCCCTCCCTCTTTTTCACTCTCTTTGCACACACACACACACGCACACACACGTGCACACACACGCACAGGTGCACCCACCCCACTCGCTCCGTTTCTCTTGACAACCCTGAATTACACAATTACAGCCTCAGAAATGGGGCAGGTCTGCATTTTTTAGCGTCGATGCTCCTCACAGCTCTTCAGGGGATTTAATCCTCAACAAGAGACGCCTGTTCCGTGTGTCTTAGAGACTTTTTAAAATCTTTTTTGTTATTATTTGAGAGACAGAGAGAGAGATCAAGTGCATGCGTGCTTGTGGAAGGGGCAGAGAGGAGAGAGAATCTGAAGCAGGCTCCACACTTGGTGCAGGGCTCAATCTCACAGCCCTGGGATCATGACCTGAGCTGAAATCAAGAGTCGGATGCTCAACTGACTGAGTCAATCAGGCGCCTGAGACTCATTTTTGAATAAAGAGAAAGGTTATATGCAATCATGAATGAGAATGTAGAGACACTGAGGGAATCGATGTAATGGGGACCACGTGCCCTCCATGCACACACGTGACCGTGCTGCCTTCCTCGAGCTCGGTAAGATCATCCTTCCGAGACTGCCACCTGCAATGGCGGCTTCCCCTTAGAACAGACACCCCACACGGTGGGTCACAGAAGCTCCTTCCATAAAGTAACATCTGCAGAAGAATTAGCTAATGTGTGAAAGATGCAATCTTCGTATCATGCATCCTGTGCTTTGAGGGAACAGATAATCTCTTTGATTATGCGAACCACATGGGAAGAGTTACATAAAAATCAGCAGAACAGAAACTTGTTGAGTGAGTTCCGGAGAATTTTAACGGTGTAAGATTGTCACATCTTAAAATTACATGGACTCTACATCCCACTATGAAAGAGGCAATGTTAACATAGCATCTGGAATTGATTCATTCAACAAATAGCCAGACACTGCCCTTGGCCCTGGAAATGATGGACAAAATAGACAGAAATCCTTGTGCTCAGAGAGTCAGCACTGCGGCTGGAGGACAGAGACTATGCCCACAGTAGCATAATGAGCGGATTATACGTGACCTTGGAAGATGGTAAGCACCAGGAAGAAAATGAGAAAGAAAGACCAGAGGCCAATGAGGGAGCGCTGGACACATGGGAAGAGCTCCTGTGGAGAGAAAAGCACAGAGAGGCCTGAGAGGGCCCGGGGGTGGGCCGTGCCCCCAGGGCAGGGGAGAGGGAAGCGAGGTTAAACACCACTAGAGGGTGAGGGCCTTGTCACTCGTCTGAGTGACGTGTAGGCCCTGGAGGCTCCCCTGTGGGCCGCACAGGCGCTCACTGGGCCTTCTGCCAGGCGCTGGGCGCTGGACGGAAACGGAGTGAGGCTGGTGGAGGGTCCAGCGGGTAGGACAGGACAGGAGACACCGAGGGAAGTGGTCAGAACCTCACCACGGTCTCAAGTCAGAGCCACTGGGGTTTTTCCATGAATGGGATGTGGGTGCCATGATTTAAAAAAGAAAAAAAAATTAAAAAGCCAGGGATGATTATGAGGTTTTATCCCTGGGCGTGAAGGAACTGAAAGTGAGGAAGATTTTGGGTGTGGGCCAGCTCAGTTTCGGGTCCGCAGGTGCCTACTGCACATCCACAAGAACGTGTGTCACGGCAGCTGGAAACACAAGTCCTACCAAGGGAGGGGACCGGGGCCCAGTCAAGGCCACCCACGCAGCGCGTGTGGATGTGGAGGACTGAAGCCAGCCCTGCTGTCTCCAGCCCCGACCGCTCAGGGAGGGGAGGGGCTTCAACACAGGAAGTGAGAGCACAGTGGCCGTGCTGTGGGACAAGGACCAGGAGAGAATGCAGCCTCGAGCTCAGGAGCTCGGTGTCTGTGACTGGATCAGGGTCAATCAGGACATTAGCCTCCCAAATATTTACCAAGGACGTGACCATCCTGAGGGGAAACCACTTGATATGAGATTGAAGTGTCATGTAGCCAATGACTTGTAGTCATCTTCGCCTTAACACCTGCACATCCTATAGAAAACTGATCGAAATAATCTGTCCAGCCACACTTAGACACGATAAAACTGATCAGTCTCTGTTTCATCCTCCGTCCTCCAGGTAGCATGGTTGATCACATAGTGGGAGAAGCTTGGGAGGGGAGACATCTGACCACGGACGCTTCCCATCAATTCGACACGGAACCCAGGAGCCATGAACCGACACGCTGAGCCGCTGTTGAGGAGCCGAGTAAGAAAGAAACAGATGAAGTGACTCTGCTGCCCGTTTTGACTCACAGATGTGCAAGTGCAACATGGTCTAGCTCATGCATCATGAAGATTTTTGAATAGAAATCGTTTCATCCACAAAGTGCACTTTTCTTTCCCTTTTTATTTTTAGGGAAAGGTTTGCTGTACAGAGCACTGCACTGGTGTTCCCACCTGAATCTGAGGCAAGACGAGAGTGAAATGAGAGAACGGATTCCATCTTTCCTGCCCCCGTGGGTCTCGGGCCTGTTCACACACAGACACGTCTCCAGTCCCCGCAGAAGAGCTGCAGATACCACTGCCTACGATTTGAATGACAATTCTCAGTTTCTTCCTACACTGCAGAGTCTCTTCTGGGAAGTTATAAAAAACACAGTAAACTTTTACTTTTGCTATCCTCAGGGCTTTAATTCCTTGAGTTTTACTTTCTCTATTCATGTTACCTACGAGAGACCCCGAGGCATTCCACTGGAAAACTCTCGGGAAAAGGAAGATGTACAGAAACTAGGAAAAGACAGCAGAGATGAACGCATACACAGTCTTTCCCAAACATGCCTCGAGTTCCGCCTTTGGCTCTACTTTAACTGGTTCACCCATCCAAACCTCCATCCAAAATGACTGTACTGGCGTTTTCCAAGCCCACACAAGCTCTTGGGCACAGGAGTAACACTGACAAAATGCTCTTCTTCCAAAGTTTACATTCCAGGAGGCAGGGTGAATAATTTAGGGAGGAGACTAGGCAGGACTAAGAATGAGTCTCAACGCGTTCTTGGCTCTCAGCGGTCCAGGGAATTGAAGTGCAGAGGGCTGGGGGGGCTGCCCAGCGATGGCCCCACGTCCACCCACGCCCATGTCCATGCCCAGATGTGGAGTGCTGACGAACCGACACAGGCACGGAGCGGGTGTGGGCAGACTGAGTGGACCCCGTGTTCACAGCTGCCCTGTGATAGGCTGTCGGCTGCCAGTGCACTGGAGGGCCTTGGGGGTCTGCTGGGGTCCCTAGCAGAGCCCACAGCGGCACCCTGGACTGCAGGGGCTCCCTCCCGTCACCTCGCCCTGGCCCTCGCTGCCGGACCCTGCCTGACGTCCAGCGATACGACCCAGCCTGCAACCATTCGTGGAGCCCAAACCCTGCCTTCGGCGTGGATTTCTCTGTCTACACTGCCTGGACCGGATGCAGACCAGGGGAATCAGCGCTGACAGCCTCTACTCCGTCCCGGAAAATACCCGTTTCCACAGCACCGACCCTGAGCCTCTCAAACTCGCATTGGAAACACGGCTTCCTTCTCGAGCCGCAGCGGAACATGAGCTCCAGGGTCCTATCTTCACGGTGACCTTGTGTCTCTCACTTCTGCTTCCTGACATTGGCCTGTTTCAGGTCCTCTTTGTCTGATTCACAGCCCAGCTCCTGCCCTCCTGTCTCTTCCTCAGAGAGGTTAACGCGTGAAAGCACACAATCCACCACCAGATTCGTTTCTCTTTCCTGATTTTCCATTTTCCTTGTTTGCTGTGAACTACTAATAAAGTCCCATGTACAGCAAGAACCTAATGGAGTGACACTCGATTATCCATGGCCTCTCCACGTCCTGCAGACTCATTGATTTTATCCCTCCCTCCCTCCCTTCCTTCCTTCCTTATTTCCTTCCTTCCTTCCTTCCTTCATGTATTTATACTGAATCTTTTCCCCAAAATAAACCTTACATGGAAGCCCTACCAATGAACAGGGGACTGACTTGGAACCACTCGGTTGGAGCAGGGGACGTATTTCAAGCCCTGCCGTCATCCTCAGTTTTTCCTCAAACAAAGCTGGGGTCCCACAATGGGAGCGTGGCATCCTGTGGTTTCACATCTTGCCATCGGAGTCCGGCTCCCCTCACAGGACCAGCGTGAAAGGGCTCTGAATGACCCTCGATCTTCCAGCCCGGACTTCCCGTCCCGGACCCGTCCACCTCCATGCCTGGAACCCCTGCATCCCTTCCCTCCCAATCCTTGCTCTCCACCATCCTCTTAAAGATGCACCTTGAAGCTCACCTCCCAGGACTTCGAAGATTCCAAATTGTCACTATTATCTTTTTCATCTCTTTATGCTCAAACACATTTCCTGTGCCTAATAGAGTCTTCTTTAATTGGGTGGCTTAAAAGATAAGTCTTCCTTTCCCTATGCTACAAGATCATAACTTTCAGCCGTGTGGCTGAAAACACAGTAGTCTCTCAATATATGCTTGTGGAAAAGGGTCCACAGTTACAAAAATATTTATTTAATGAAGAAAGTTTTCCAAAATTTGTCTTGGGCTTGTCTTTCTCCAAATAAAAAGGAGGCAGTTTATTTGAATGTTCACATTATCTCTTTAAAACTTGAGTTTGTTGCCACATAAATAGTAACAGTGAAATGAACCAAAATGCTATGCAGATGAAAGAGATACTGATAGAGTTTATCTGTTTTTCATGGGGATATAAAATATTGTAATTAATTCTGATTTCTTCTTCCATTCTCAGAGCTATGAATTTTTAAAGGCTTAAATATCCTATTGATGTATCATTTGTCACAATAACAACCCAGGGGGTTTAAGAGATTGCTTAAGATTTGAAAATGCAGCAAGAGCACTTCTATGGTTAAATGAAAACCATCAACCATGACGGACTAAAACTCCTATATTCAACTCTGAAATCTCCTAAGGTTTTCAGATTTATGAATAGCCGTTGACCATAAATGTATTATTATCTGTTATATGTTATGATATTACCTGTATATTATGTTGCAAATTCCTTAGAAGGGTTAAATTTCAAATGTACACAAATTTAAGTGGGGGGAAAGCAAAAGAGTAAAATGTATAGATCGAATGTACTTTATTTTCTATAGAAAAGGGCAAATATTGACTGTCATTTCCACAGCGTGTCGCTACCTGCAAAGACTCGAGGCCCTTCTCTGCCCACCCTCTCCATTTCTCCAGGATACTTCCCCGCTGACCACTGTACTCACGTTCCATTCACTCCCCCCCGCCCCAAACCGCCGGGGACCTGAGGAGCGTGCTCACCTTCCCTGGCTCGGGCCTCGGGCCAGGCTGGCCGCTTGGGGAGATTCTACTCATCCCTGAAATCCGGGCTCACGTGCTGTATTTTAGGTGAGTTCCTCAATGCCTATCACTACGACCTTAAAATAAAACTGAGGAGGGGCACCCAGTTGGCTCCGTTGGTTGAGCGTCCATCTCTGGATTTCAGTTCAGGTCACGATCTCAGAATTTGTGAGTTCGAGTCCTGCATCAATGTGTTTTCAGGGAAGGGCCTGTTTGGAATTCTCTCTTTCTCTCCCTCTTCTCTCTGCCTCTCCCCTGCTCATGTGTGCTCTCTCTTCCTCTTTCAAAATAAATAAATAAATTTAAGAAAAAAATATATAACTGAGGAGGTTGCATATTTAAGTGTGCATATGATATGGGCATGTGCTATGGTCTGAATGTTTGGGTAGCCCCAGAATTCATGTTGGATCCCTAATGGCCAGCGTGAGGGTGTGAGGAGGGGGGCCTCTGAGATGCCTTTATAGAAGGGGCCCCGCAGAGCCCCCGTGCCCCTTCCTCCCGGATGACACGCTGAGAACACAGCCGTCTACAGCCTAGAACAGGGGCCTCACAAGAACTTGCTCGTGTTGTCCCTCGAACTTGGACCCCCATCAGCCAGAACAGGGAGAAACACAGGCCTGCTGTGTATAAGCCACCGAGGCTGGTCGTGTTTTGTTTCGGCAGCCTGCCTGGGGTAACACAGCACGTCCGGCTACGTGGGATTGGACATTTTAAAGTGAAGCTCTATGATACTGCACACAAGGAGAAACGATGTTAGAAGAGTTCAGGACGCTGGTGACCTGGCGTGGTTCCAGAAGAATGCTGGTGACGGTTGGGTGCATCCTGGTCTTGGAGGAGGTGTGGATTTGGGGATGCCACAGGAAGGGACATGGGGGGTGGGGGCTTCCACGAGGACTTGGTTAGGGGAAAGAGGGCGAGAAGGGCCTCGGCTGTGTGCTGGGCAGAGGAGAAAGTAATCGTGGTCAGATACTAAAACATTTCAATGAACTAAGTTACTGCTGTTCACTCAAGAATGTACGGGGAGTGTCTTGTTGGCTCTTGAGAGGAATCCACTTTGTCATCAAAATGACCCACAGGACTGGGTGAGCATGGACTCCCACTGGTGCACAAGGTGCCGACTCCCCAGATCCAGAGTCTAGGTAACCAGGTGACTGCTGTGCGTTCCCTGTGATGAACTGGGCGCCTTCATCACCGTGTTTAAAGCACAGTGACCTCAACCTTTCAGTCCTCCCTGCACTGCCGGGAGAGACTGCAGTTAGAGCCTGGGGCCACGTGTTAGCGGCCTCTCAGTTACAAAAATAAGACATAATGATAAAAATTCATGTATCACCAGAACAATGTGGAGAAGAAAGGGCAGGTCTCTCCTCCCCTTTCCCGCACCTGCCGACCTCCCCGAAGGAGAGCTGTAGGGCTACTGTCTTAGGTGTCTATCTTCAGCCATTTCTGGTGTAGGTATCGTGAGTACATACGTGCGTCTGTGCGTACACGCATGCGTACGTTCACATACACAACATGCGTCTCCCTCCAGAAAGGGCTGGGTCATTCCAGTTTCCTAGCAACAGGACAGGACCACCACGCATCTCCCTGATCCCGCAATGATGTAGAATAATTTGACCTTTCCACTTCGTCACAAATCAACAGGGTAGAAAAAAAATTCCTTTTGCATTTTCCTGAGTCTGCGTCAGAGTGGACTTATTTAAAACTGTTTATGAGCCTTTTGTCTCCTCTGAGAAGCCTATGTATGTGTTTTCCTCATGGATCTATTGTTTCCTGTCCGGCACTGCTTTCCGTCCTCTATTTGTATGATGAAGTTATCTGGAATCACACTGTGTGGACAGACCAATTATTTCCCGCAGTTTGACCTTTTTCCTTAACCTTCTTTTGAAACAGGAATTTTAATTTGTATGTAGTGAAATCTGTCAATGTTTTCCATTTATTGTGTCTAGATATCCAATTTGAACAACATCATTTATAAAATAAGTCATCCCTCCTCAGGGTTTGGAATAATTTTAGCAAATTGTTTCTTTTTTTAAATTTTTAATGTTTATATTTATTTTTGAGGCAGAGAGACAGAGCATGAGTGGGGGAGGGGCAGAGAAAGAGGGAGACACAGAATCCGAAGCAGGCCCTAGGCTCTGAGCTGTCAGCACAGAGCCCGGTGTGGGGCTCAAATTTGTCAACCGCGAAATCATGACCTGAGCTGAAGTCAGACAGTCAACCGACTAAGTCATCTAGGCACCCCACAAATTTAGTTCTTACATAGGCATATAATCTATTTCTGTACTGATTTCATATTTTCCTTTTCATCCATTTTTGGTATGCTCTGATCCCTGATAGAGTCCTTCTCGATCATTCTTAATAAAGTATATTCCTATTTGGAGGCTTTACTCTTCCCGATTAATTTATAACATATATATAAATTTTGATTAAAATTCAAATTAATTTTAAGTCAATTGTACTGAACTTAAAATTTTATTTGTAGAAAATCTGTATATTTAAATTTCACTCCTACCATCTAGAAATGTATTAGGTATTTCCCTGTATTGGGATATCCTTTTGTATTCTACTGTAAGCTTCTCAATTCTTTTAAGATAGGCCTCCATGCTTCCTGTTAGTTCTACTCCTGAAAGTTTTGGAGGACACAGGCATTATGCTTCTGAAAAACCATCCTCTGTGGAAACCCACGGATTTATGTTTATCCCAATTTAGCCATCGACTAGCACTTACTGCCCAAAGTTGACTGCTTGTTCTTTGTAATGTTTATGATTTATGCCATTTCCTTAAATTATTGCATGAGTCAGGATCTTCTGGACAATGGGAAATAACATTTCTGATACTGAGCCAGTTATTCTGGTCTCAAAGTCCATGGAGCTTTTTATAATAGTTTGCTACTAAGTGCGACGTTTCCTAAAGGTAAGTTCATTTCTATCACGGTTCACTCTAAGCCAAAAATACAACCACATTATAACATTATTGAAAAAAATGCTGTGAGTGAGAAAAATATATTATTTCTTCATAGAAATCATGCTATAATGTTGTCATACTCATGGCCAACGGACACATCCTTTACTGTCTTTGCAAATCGCCGCAAGCACCATATTTGTGTGCCCCCTGCGGGGTGCTATCAGCAAGAAGGTTAATTGTCCGGAGACTTCCAAGGGCAGATCTGTGCAGGGAGGGGGAGGTGCCCAGGAGACCACTGGGGGGTCTTGTGGGAAGGTGCTCCCAGTCCCCCCGGGGATAGTGGTGAGAGCTCAGAGGGGAGTGTGTAGACCTCAAGGTGGCTGCTTGATGCCTGGACCCGGTTCCGGGGAAAACCAGAGCTGACGACCTCGAGCACAGGCTCACTTCCTGTCTTCCTGCCGCCTTCAATAAAGGCCAGTGTGAGAGTGTGTGCGGAAGTGAGCTCCGGAAGTTGCAGCGTTTGGTGATCACGCTGAAGCCTGGCCCATAGTTTTTTTTGTTTTCATTTCTAAATGGATGCCTTACCTCATAGAAACAAATGTGCTAGAGAAGTGTCAAGCACTAAACGGAACTGCAGTTTAGGTGTCCAACTTTTCGTGCTGTGCCGCCCTATGAGATACACCACTTCCCGCCCAGACAGCCGGAGTGCCAACAGGGCCTGCACCCCCGCGGCCCGCCTACCGTCACAGCTGGGCAGGGCGTGGTTCCACTGATGGCTCCGCTCACAGACCAGGGGCTCGTCGTCGCTCAGCGTGTAGCCCGGATCGCAGCTGAACGTCACCGTGGACCTGATGCCAAAATGGCTGCCGTGCCGATGGCCGTTCACGGGGATTCCTGGGTCCAGGCAGGAGTCTGAGTCCAGAGTCACACCTGCGTGCACAGAAAAGCTACATCAACCCCGGGACCGTTCTGGTTTATAGGACCAAAATATTAGAGCAGCGATACTATAAAATATCCCCAGACATCATCAGACCTGGACGATTATTCAGGTGGATCCAATCATCCACTAAAAAACCAATATACTTTCATATATCGGATCCTGCTTTCTGTAGAGAGACGTGCATTAACTATTTATCAGATGAGTGGTGAGTAGTCCAAACGTGAACGATGCCTCTGAGGCTACGTCTCTTTGCTGGAAACCCAGTGAGCTGTACTAAAGGAAGCCTGTCTCCTGTCTCTAGCCGCCCCTTCCCCTTCTTATTGTATTTTATCTTCCAGTTGGATTTGGACCGTCACCCTTCAAGTCTCATAGACACACACATGCGCCCGAGTCCACACACATGTAACGCAAAATGAGACCACACTGGATCTGAGTTCCTGGAATTGCATTCCATACATCCGTGCATTTTTCACATTTGCACTTCAGTCAGCCTCTTCGGAGAAGGCTACAATTAGCCTATGCTAAAAAGTAAAGTGCTATATAAAGTGAAGTGATTACGATCATGTCATTCTGAGTTTCTTTTCCCTGTCTCTGAGATTTCTCTTTATTTTTAGAGCATACATTTGAAAAGATAAGCAAGACAGGAGCAGGGGATGAAGATGGTGGTGTCGTGGTTATGAATTCAAACACATAAAAAAGACTGCCATTTTGCTTATACGCCACTCGCTTAGTAAGGTGCGGGGCACCACAATGGTAACTATTACTTAGAAATCTGAAATCATCACTGACACGCTCAGTCCCCCCAGAATGATCTTTGGAATAATATTTCTGACCATTGCATAAGTTTGAGTGATGTACCTTATACCTTATACCCTCTCTCATTACGTCAAATACTTGACCCACAATAATATTTAAACTAAATAATGGCTGATAATATTTCTTCATTGGTGTGTTAAATTATTCATCGAGGTTCACATGTATAAGCCCTCGTCTGCTTTCTCTCCTCCCATTGTGGGGGTGCGTCCGTGCCCATGGCGGGTCCAACTTTCCAACTGCATTGCATCTATATCCATTACATTCTGACTAGTTTTCCTTTCTGACCTTAAGAAAGGTCACTAACTCTCTCCCTCTCTCTCTCTGCCCCTACTCCACTTGTGTTCATTCTCTCTCTCTCTGTCTCAAAATAAACAAATAAATTTATAAAAATTTTAAAAGAGGGTGTAGTCAGTTCAGTGCCAGACTCTTGATCTCGGCTCAGGTCATGATTTTGTGGGTTCAAGCCCCACGTCTGGCTCTGCCCTGACAGTATGGAGCCTGCTTGGAGTTCTCTCTCTCCCTCTGTCTCTGCCCCTACTCCACTCATACTCTCTCTCTGTCTCTGTCTCTCAAAATAAATAAATAAACTTATCAAAAAATTTTTAAAAAGGTCATTAAGTCTCAGAAACTAATATGCATGCACGCGCACACACACACACACACACACACACACACACACACACACACAGCAGAAAACATACTTCTTCTTTGCCTTTCACAATTTTTTAAATGTTTATTACTTAGAGGGAGAGCATGAGTTCCCTTTAGAGGGAAGAGAGAGAGGGAGACATAGAATCTGAAGCAGGCTCTGCACTGACAGCAGCTTGAACCTATGAACCGTGAGACCATGACCTGAGCCAAAGTCAGACACTCAACTGAGTGAACCACCCAGGTGCCCCAATTTCTTAAAATTGCACAGTGCAGTAACAGCAAAGGAGGATATATATATTTACATGCAGTGAATCTTGCTTTTCTGAGATATTTTAGAAGACACTTTTGAAAGCATTTTTAAAAAATGCTCTAAAATTAAGTGGAGAATCTCCAAATACTTGTTTTCCAGTTCCCTATAAAATATGGCTACTTTACAGTGGGGCTCAATGCTCTGCAAACAAACAGAGCAAGCAAATAATTATTCTGGGGGATGATACAGTGACTATTATATACGAAAACTGTGTCACATTCCTCATGAAGAATAAAGTAACGGGCAGACTGTAATTGGATGCAATGTTTGTAAGTGTTTATATGATTCACAAGTGTCTGTGCACAGAACAGATGACGATTCTAGGTCTGCTCTTAGGAAAACCTTGAAAAAGTGACTTTACCTTGTCTACCTTATAACCTAACACGATCTGAAATTAATGCTGTTGTGGTAGCTCGCGTTGCCAACTGGGACCACTGTGACCATAAGTTAGCCTTGAGTAGAGTGCACTCATTTCTGTCACACTTTATGCTTGCAAAGGAGATTTTCAGGTGCCCGTTTGGGCATGAAGTAGGATCCTTAAGAATTTATTAAAGCAAGGAAGGTTGACAGTGTCAAATGTTTATGACAAAAGGCTAAAGGGAGATGAGCTATATTATTATGTTTAAATGGCATAAAGAATTTGACATTAATCTTTCTTGGGTCATGGACAACCCATTTTTTTTAGCGTTGGATAAGCAAGTGTGATTGTTTTCTAGCGTTCCCACATTGGCTTCTGGCCATGTTTCTTCACAGGGCACTAGAAACGGTCAAAATGTCAAAGGGGTTGGGAATAAGTGCCCTTTTTTACATTTTTCTCTTCTTCCTGTCTCTCTCTGCTCCTCTCTCTGTTCGTGATTCTTCCATTGCTCTGGGGTGCCCTGCATCATCTCCCTGCCCACCTGCCCTTTCCCTCTACCTGGAAATCCATGGTCTGGCCCCACCTGTCATGGCCTGCCTGGGCTGACTCAGGCACCCACTGTCACTACGCGCCACCTCCTTGAGGACGTGACAGAAATCCAGGATTCTAGGGGGCACTGTGGGCACACGGAGTCACAACATCTGGGATGGGGACTGAGCAGCCTACATTTTACTAGGACTCTGGGGTGAGCGCGAACGCACAGTGGTAGCAGAGAAACACGGCCCCCTGAGCAAGCTCTCTAAGCAAGGACGGCCTTCTGGGCCGGATACAGGGCTCATGAAGTGCCCGGTGCCCACCCGCCCACAGCAGGTTACACAAACAAGGGGGAGAAAGAGAAGGAGAGCTCTGTTCTAGTTTTACATAGGGCCTGAAAGCACTTGTTCTCACAAGCCTCATTTCATCCAAGTGTGGGCTCAAGAGCCACGTAGCTCCAGACTTTCATAAAGGGGTGCGATGGGGGTAACAGCACTGGGTCATCAGTGTCAGGAGGTGTGCAAACCCGGATGGTTGCTGTGTGGACATATCTTCAGTCCCAAGAAAAGTAACGACTTGAAGGGACTTTCAAAAGGAATGAAATATGAACTTTTCTGGTTATTAAATTGGACTTCAAGTTCAAAAAAGAACTTACTTTGCAAGAAAGGTTGCATGTATGTGAAGTGAATCTAACTGGATTAAATTTGAAGTTAATCATTAAATCACAAGTGGAGTAGGTATCACTAGAACATTCTATCACGACCTGAGCTCTGAATCTCAGAAACTAAAGCTAAGACTCAAATTTGTATTTACGGAATCAAAGATGGGGAAGGAACACTTGAAGTCGGGCAAACCATCGGAACTGTCATATTTCAGCGATTCAGCGACCGCTGTAATTCCCTCCGAGTCATTCTGGACTCCGGTCAGTGCTCGCTCACAGCTAGGCGTCAGACTGGGGTTCTGCTGGGTTCTAACTCTATCCACTCTTGGTTCTGGGTCTATCCCCACTGAAATGTGTCCCTGGGGACCCACAGATAAAACCCCAATGGCCCTAAACCTGTTCTTCAGGCAAAGAACTCCTCAGCCGTTACTTGAGACTTAACATGTTTAGTGACAACTCCTTTGATCAGGAGCTACATTTCCAATGGTAGTAATTTATCCTTACATCATGTAGTAAATGAACATGCTTAATTATTTAATTATTTCATTTTATAATCCAAAAATAAGTGGGGGTTTTTGTTTGTTTGTTTTAGTTTTAAAGTAAAAGCCCCCAAGATGCCCCCTTATCAGTAGGAGAAGGTGCCTCGGAGCCGCGTTGGGGCGTGGCCGGATGGCCGCGAGGACTGTCCCCGCACCAGGAAAGCCGGCCCGCGGGCCCCGTGACTCACTCTCGTAGTGGATGAGGAAGCCGACGCTGGAGCGGCTGTTGTCCGTGGTGAACAGGAGGTACATGAAGGGGCCCGTGCTGATGAGGAACTGGGGCGCCTGCGTGCCGTGGTACTCGCCGATCAGCGGGGCCGAGCTGGACGGCCCGTCGCGGACCTCCAGCGTGTCGTAGTTGACCTCGGTCTGGAACCTGCCGGGATTTGTACCTCGTCAGAAGAGCAAAGCTGCGCTGACTTACTGACCCTCCCCCGGTATTTTCATACTTTAATGGCAGAGCCAGGTACATCAATACGGAAAGAAAGGACCTACAGTTATTCAACCTCTAAAGAACCTGGGCACATGGGACATTTCAGCAGGTATATTTTTCTAGAAGAAAAGGTATCCCCTGAACCCCTCCCTCTTAC
This sequence comes from Helogale parvula, assembly GCA_004023845.1. NCBI lineage: Eukaryota > Metazoa > Chordata > Mammalia > Carnivora > Herpestidae > Helogale > Helogale parvula. The sequence goes on along the minus strand of PJEM01004611.1, from coordinate 11,893 downwards.
TGAAGACTCCCTCACGTCACATCCTAAATGCAAAAGAGATCAGTCTTCAGCTCTAAAATACAAATACTGTGAACTAGATTAGTTGTCAGAGAGAGGAAGGGAAGGAAAGGGAGGGGGAAAGGAAAAGAATTAACTAATTTTAAAACAGTTCGTGAAAACTCCATCATGCATTTTCAAACTACGTTTCATGACCTCCTGTCCAGCCTGGTTATGAACAAAGGGAAGAAAGCAACTCAAAATATGTGATGCTACTTTGAACGCCTTACAGGAGAGGAAGAACCCGCGATCTTTGCCAGCGGCCTCGCCTCTTTCTGAGCCAGAAGCACCTTCTGCACGTTGCTGCTTCGGAAACAAAACTCGGCCTTCACGGTCTGAGCAGCTTCCGGAAGGTGCTTAACTTTTTTTCAAGGACACCGTGCGTCCAGAGGACGCGGCCCCTATCATATGTGCGCACAGTCTAGGCGCTCGGGTCCTCCTGAGTGCGAGGGGGGACTCTTCCGGGCACTGAGCTGGTTCTCTAAACGGGCCCATCTCATCCCCGAAGAGCCAACCGGGTCTCCGGCGGGGCTGTCAGGGAGCAGAGAACACGGGCCTCGGATTCAGTCGTGACCTTCAGACTAAGAATCCGTGGAAGCCTGGCTCCTTCTCCCCCACACTCTGCCTTCAACAGCGCTGAGGGGAGCAGGGGCGCAGGCTGCCCTCCCTCCGAGGCGGCCCCGGGCTGGACACGCAGGGCGGTGCCCTGCTACCTCCAAACCCGGCACGGTCCCCCAGGAGCGGCCCGTGCGCCCGGATCGTCCGTAGAAAGGACCGACGCACCGGCAGCCCAGAACACGCTGCAGGCTGTGCATCTGCGGCCCCACGGCACCCTACGGTGTGCCAGTTACCCGCGTTCAGATTCAGGAGGTTTGGGGCGGCATGAATGAATCTCAATTGAAGAATGTGTGCTACAGTTTTCAGATCCTCTTTCTTTACCAACAGCTGGGACCGGATGCAGTGCATGTCTGCACCGCGGGAGGCCCAGCGTGGACCCGGGGATGGGAGTGATGCCTTGGGGTAAGAGTTACATCAGCATGGGCTGTCATTTATTTATTTACTTACTTATTTTTTTAATTTTTTGACTTTTATTTTATTTTTATTTAAAATTTTTTAATGTTTGGGGTGCCTGGGGGGTGCAGTTGGTTAGGCATCTACCTGTGGCTCGGGTCATGATCTCATAGTTGTGGGTTCAAGCCCTGAATTGGGCTCTGTGCTGAGCTCAGAGCCTGGAGCCTGCTTTCGATTCTGTGTCTACTTCTCTCTCTGCCCCTCCTCCACTCTTGTTCTCAGTCTCTCTCTTTCAAAAAAAAAAAAACAAACATTAATTTTTTAAAAAAAAATTGTAAATGTTGATTTTTGAGGGAGAAAGAGAGACAACAGAGAGACATAGAGAAAGAGACAACAAGTGGGAGAGTGGATAGAAAGGGACACACAGAATCTGAAAAAGACCCCAGGCTCCGAGCTGTCAGCACAGAGGCTGACACAGGGCTTGAGACCATAACCATGAGATCATGACCTGAGCCGAAGTCGGACGCTTAACCGACTGAGCCACCCAGACGTCCCAATTATTTTGAACCTTTAAAGTTGTACATACAAACAAATCCTTTACTAGGGTGTCAGCCCACCGCGCAAGATGTAAGCTACTCTGCAAGTAATCTTCAGAGAGGAGTGTAAAAATCACAAATGTCTGAAATGTCAGAAATGTCAGTTCTTATAAATGGAATTTAGCAAATACCACAGTTCCATAATATTTAAACAACAAGACTGAGAAAAATTGTATGTCTCTCTGTTCAGGCAACTGAAAACAGTGCCAGTAACTTCCGTTAAACCAGGATGTGAGGACACACTTCCTCCTGAGTGACTGAGTGACTCAGTGACTGAGTGACTAGATGACTGAAGTCTGATGTGAGGCCAGGACTCGGCGCTCTGATACCCCACTCAGGACCAACAAGTGTAAAAATGAATAAGGAACCAAACTTAATTTACTGAATGGTACAGAGTTAATTCGTCCTCAGTGATTAAGTTGACACACGAGGATGCATTCTCTAGTATAACGGATCCATGAGACAAAAGTTTGTTTTTCTTCTAAGAGACTACCCTACTGGAGACTCTTATCTTACTAAAAAGAATAAAATAAACAATAATTTAAAATACAAATAATACTAAGGGATAAAGCAACTCCCACTAAAAGTCTTTCCTATATATATTATTGTTGGTTAGCAGAAAATTAGTGGAAAACAAAAAAAAAATACAATAATGTTCATCTGTCCTGAGAAATTCTAATATCTTGAATATTTTGTTTGAGAAGGTCATTGTTAAAGAAAGCTTCATACTGCCCAGATATCAAGCCTAAAACATTAAAAATTTTGCTTCCTTATATATGAAAAATATTATCTTTTTGAAACCATTTGAAATCATGAAACTGATTTCACTGTGGAGTCAAATGGAAATACGTTTCATCATGGAGAATTCAAGCCATCTGTTTATTTTGTTAGATTATCAAATTCATTGTCAAATAGCTATGTCAAACCACATTCCAGTGAGAGGACCTGTCAGAGGGAATTAATCTGTGTCACACCCCGGAGACAGCGCTGTCGCTCAAAGCATCACTCGGTCATGAAGCCGTGTTTTTGGGCTGTCCCAGAAGGCATCTACGGGACCAGAGGGGCTTCCATTTGTAATCATACCCCCGGCAGAACCGATTTCGGCTACAGAACCAAACCCCAGAGTGGGACTCAGGGGCCAGCAACTGCGAGCCGGGGGAATGATCATCTGGAACTTGCTACTGCCCTCCGCGAGCCGGCCGAGCGGACTCAGCTCCGGACTTAGAGGGTCAGATTCAAGGGGAACCAATAAATCCAGCAGATGCATGTTTCTCTGTAAGTGAACTCCTTTGGGGAATCCAACCAGGAACTGTCATATCTCTACTTTCCATCACCCATTTCAGTAAAACCACTGGACGTGCATGGGTCATTGGGTCCAAATTGAGGGAAAGTTTGCGCTTACCTATCAAAAGTGATCTTGATGGAGTGTCCAGGCTTGGCTTCAATGATCCATTCACAGTTCAGAGAATCCTTATAGTACCCTGGCCATCCGGGAGGGAGAATGAGTCCACTGGACGCCGTCAGGTGGCCGCCACATGGGGCTGAAAGATGGGTCAGGAGGTCAGCAGGTTAGATTCAATACATGGGGACACCACAGGGACCCCATGACAGCAGGAATGTGCTTCCGTCTTCACGGACTTTGCATCCACAAGGACTGAGGCCAAACACATCCCCAGATAAACTGATTTCCTGAAAGCAGATCACTTATATCCCACACCTGGGCCTCTACTGCCAACTCACAGCAATGCTCCTTTGATGTGAAACCATCAAGGTGTAAGTGGGAGATAAATCACTTCCGTGAATTGTCACATCCAATCGTCAGGACACAGTCATGAAGTGCATACTGTTGATATCTGTATTTTATATGTGCTTGTAATTCCACAGACACCTACTGACGAGCAAACAAAATGACTTCATGTCTGAAACAGAAACACCCTGTGGGGTGCGTGTGTGTGCACAGACACTATAGCTCAGTGATGTGTGTGTGTGCTTCTTCAGGTAGGGTGAATGTCCTTGATCAAAATGATTCTCCACACACATCAAACTAAACTATTAGGGAATGTTAGGAAACAAAACAAAATTTTCAAATTCAATACAGATAGGATTAATCCACATCAGTGCATCAAGAAGAAAAGGAGTTTCAGAAAGGTATACGCTTGGGACACAGGAAAAGGGATTATGGATTTCTGTGTGATCTACAGGAATTTTTTAAATAACACGTATTTAACATATTTCTACCCAGCCACAATTTTTTTCAGATTTTTCTTCTCAAAGTTCTTTGCCATATTTGTAAATTAAGTTTGCCAATCTACAGATACCAAAGGAAATATAAAAATTTCCCCGTTAAAAAATATCCTTTTTGAAAAAAGAATATGCCTGTATCAACAAATAGCCAGATGCATTAAAATGCTGGAAAGTTGTATACAATTTCACCAAGGTATGATGCAGGAGAAAAACAGCTGACAGAGAAATCTATAAGGTGATCATGGTGGCTTCATTTATGATGGAATAATGAAGGAAAACATTGAATATTTATGACAAGATTATGACTACATGTTAGAATGTCACAAATACATTTGAGATAATGTTTTCAGAATTTGTTAATTTGAGTGAATCTTTGCAATTAAAATATGACTTGGGGCGCCTGGGTGGCTCAGTCGGTTAAGCGTCCAGTGTTGGCTCAGGTCATGATCTCACATTTTGTGAGTTCGAGCCCTATGTCAGGCTGACAGCTCGGAGCCTGGATCCTGCTCAGATTCTGTCTCCCTCTCTCTCTGCCTTTCCCCTGTTCTTGCTCTGTCTCTCTCTCAAAAATAAATAAACATTAAAAATAAAATAAAATATGACATTTTTCAAATCAAGATATAAAATTACACATGCATCATAATCTAATTTAGTAAAGAAATTGTTTAAAGAAAAGGGGGCGTTTCAGAACTCTGCTGATGGCGGATAGCACTGCTGACTGCTGTGGGGATTGTGTTCTCCTTGGTGTAGTTTCCTTTCTAAATAAGCTGTGATACGTGTGCCTTTTTTCTATACTTAGAAATTTATAACAAGAAATCAGTCATTTTTGTGAACTTATTAAAGAAAACTTTCATTATGTAATTATAATTTTAACAACAACCTACTTTTACTTATTAGCATTAGGATTTTTTTCTAGTTAAGTCCTTAAATTGATACTTTTAGGCTTTATTCCTATGCTTCCTGACATGTTGTAGCCAATACTTCTTAGAAAAGACATAAGCAAAATTAAACAATTTTATTTATTTCTTGTTTAACTATCCAAGGATATTATATAAGAAAGACATATACAAATTAGAAATTTTTCTAAAAGTTTGATACATGAGACCTTTTTAAACCTGTGTGGTGAATTATTTTAGGTCTGTAAGCCTTATTTCCCACCTAAATGCAAATCTGTACTTTTCCTTCATTTTACTAAAGTGTTTTAAAAACTCTGAGTTGTTATATTTCTTGGAAGGTGCTTACACTGTTGCACGTTACTATTATTTCATTAATATCTTTTACATGTCACTTTACAATTTATAGTGCATGTTAGAAGAATTTGTATCACACTACCCTGATGAAATAGATATTTTAATCTTACATTGTAGGCCAACAAAATTAAATATAAGACTACTAAATGTAATGTCAAGGTTGCCGCACTGACCAACTCAGATTATGTCATACAAGGACAGCTACTCCACGATTGCGTTAGGGGTGGTACGAGTGTCAGCATCGCATTAGCTGTGGTAAGAGCATCTGGCATTGCGTTAGCTGCGGTACGGGCGTCAGCATCGTGTTAGCTGCGGTATGAGCGGTCTGTTTCTCACACAGACCACCCGTGTGCGGGCTCCTTCCTTGAAACCTGCTATGGCACCTGGGTCTTCCGGGGGACAATCAAGGACTGAGAGTCATAGGCTGTACACGTCACTTCCATGCATTCTAACAGGCCAGGACCCGCTATGGATTTCATCAAACCCCACTGGGGCCAAGAAAATGCACCTATTTGGTGGAGATTCTGATTATCTGGGCACAACACTAATGACTTTTGCTGTTCACAGAGGTGGTAACAGAAAAGCAAATATGTCAATAAGATCTTTAGAATGCAAATTCTTCTGTGGTTTATTATGGAGTATTTGCATAGAGGAAGTACCTGGTTGTGAGCTTCTAAAATAAGCCCTTCTTGATGGCGGACATTTTCTCTCTCTGGCTGGACTACACTATGTGAGTCCTGGCTTCATGAAATATGATATGGGAGTCAGTTAGTCGTATTTTGCAGTATCTGTGATAGTATTCCTGACACTTCTATGAACTTGGAAGATAGAGCTCTTCCACATGCACCTCACTGGTGCTCGTTGTCTTTTTCAATGTCCAACCTTTAAACATTTTGAAATCTGTTTTGATGGTATTTTGTTTATCTACATGTTGCACATTTTATTTGGGTCACTTTGTGTAATTTACATTTTCTAGGGAATCGCCAATTTCATTGACATTTGTTGCCATAGAGTTGATCGTGTAATCTTGTACAGTTAATTTCCCCCCCAGATTAGCCTGTGTTTTAAATTTTTTTGTTTTTTTAAATTTTTGAGAGAGAGAGGGAGAGTTGGTGCAAGCAGGGGAGGGGCAAAGAGAGGGAGGGAGGCAAAGGATCTGTGCTGACAGCGTAGCGCCCAGTGCAGGGCTTGGACTCATGAACTGTACCATCAGGACGTGCGTGAGCTCCATTTGGACGCTGACTCCACTGAGCCACCCAGGTGCCCAAGTGGGGTGTTCAATGACAAGGAGCTGTCCTGAAACATACGGGCAGGTTGGAGGCAGAACAAAGAAACACATAAATCTTTCATGCAGACAACAGTTTATACCCATGATTTGCTGGTATCCAGTAAACTCTGCCAGAATAAATAAACATAATGTTTAAAGAAATTGCTCTATTGTGAGCCTTTCATTCTTTATGTAGAAATATTATTATTAAGAATAAATTATTTTATTATTGTGTCAAACTTTTTGTAATCACGGTTATGTTTCTTCTATGCTGCTAAATACCTAAAGTTGTATTTTCTCCTAATTTTCTTCTCAGAATCACAGGTTTGTCTATTTTATTAACAAATAATTCCCTCTTGCATTAAATTATTCTAACATTTGATTTTTATGAATATGATATTCTAATTTATTTTTTTCTGACTTGTTAACTTCAGCAATAAATTCCTTTACTTTCTGTCTTTCTGTTCAACACTGAGGCATTTGCCTCCTAGCAGGGACATCTTAGCAGAGAAGGTTCCTTTGACAAGGATTCTGGGTGGTGAACGCGGGAGACTTGAGACCCTCCTGCGGGCCCTCTGAAGTATTTGCCCGGGGCTCTCTCTGTGCCCTGTGCTGACCCTGCACGTGGCACGTGGTCAGGACATGTGGCCTGGACTCACCGCACGTTGTTAAGGTTCACCTCATAATCAGTGATCTGATGGACTATAAAATGTAATCCTTGAGAAAACAATACATGTGTATATTCTCGAAGGACCCTCATGCTCCTTCTGTCTTCTTTCATCTCACATTTCCCACGACACTTCCTCCTTTGTCTCGCCTCATCTGGAACATACCAGCCACCTCTCCCTCTGACTCTGGGGGGAGCACACCTCATGTCCACCCCTGGCCTCTTACAGGGGAGTGCCCTGAACACGGTGAGGGTCCCAGCCAGAAGAGAACAGAGGCTACGCAGAACTGTATTTTTTTTTAATTTTTTAAATGTTTTATTTATTTTTGATACAGAGAGAGACAGCATGAGAGGGGGAGGGGCAGAGAGAGAAGGAGATACAGAACCAGAAGCAGGCTCTAGGCTCTGAGCTAGCTGTTAGCACAGAGCCTGATTCGAGGCTCGAACCCACGAATGTGAGATCTGACCTGAGCCGAAGCCAGAGGCTTCACCGACTGAGCCACCCAGGCGCCTCACCACTGCGTTTTTTAAACAACAACTTATTTCCAGGGCGCCCGGTGGCTCTGGCTGGTGAGCGTCCGACTCTTGATTCGGGCTCAGGTCTGGATCCTGGGGCCGTGGGATCGAGCCCGCGTCAAGCTCTGAGCTGAGTGCAGCACCTGCTTGGGATTCTCTCTCTGTAAACTCAAAAAATACTGTGTCGAATGCACTCCCCTCATGTACTCCCCACTACTCTCTCTGTCAAAGTAAATAAATAAAAGATAAATTAATTAAAAACTCAAGTAAAGTAAATAAAACACATCTTTCTTATGAAACTTTCATGCTGCACAGGGGCAGGCGTGGCTTGTGCAGAATCAGCAAACACGCTGACCCGTGCGCCCGATCCACAGCATCTGAGCTCGTGAGCCTGTGTTTACTCATTCATGCAGGGTGATAACCTACCTACTTCTTAACACTAGATACACAGTACCATTTAAAACCTAACCCTTGGGAGACGTGATAGAAAGAGGTAAGAAGGAGCACCTGCCCCTGTGCTCCACTGGCGATTCACCTGCCCCAGCGGAGCTCAGCACCCCGCACGCGCCAGCGCTTTAGCAAAGTAGAAATCGAATCCTGACCCTTAGACAATGATGCGATTGGCCGTGGGGCTGAGGCCTGAGGGCCTGAGGCGGAAGCCCACCCACCCCCCGCTGTGGTCACAGCCCCCTGGGGGCTTAGTGCTCAGCGTCCACAGGAGATCCAGCCCCTGCTTAGACGGCCTGCAGCTCCCATCGGGGCGATCCTTCCAGATGGGAGAACAAGGCTTTTAACCTACAAGGGAAGACGCATCAGGCTCACAGCCATAGTCTGCATTCGACACAGTATTTTTTGAGTTTACTTATTGCAAAATAAACACCTAGTTATGGATGGCAAGTGAAGAAAAAAAAATAAGCAGTGGAGAAAATCACCTGTAACTGTGATCCACATTTTGGTGCATATGCTCTTTCTAGGCTTTTGGAAACTATTATTATCATGCCCTGTGTCAGTATTTATATTTCCCCACAATGGAGTGTTGTCACACACGGTCATATCGTCTGGGCTCTCCCACGACCGTCTTCGTGGTACAGTCGGTGTTGATGACACACGCCCCCCGGGGTGTGAGCGTGTGATGGTTGGTCTGATTCTCCGTTAAGACTGAGCTGTTTGCACATTTGGTTGTCGTATTATTTTTAATGTTTTTTATTTATTTTTGAGAGACAGAGAGAGCGTGAGCAGGGGAGGGGCAGAGAGAGAGGGAGAAACAGAATCTGAAGCAGGTTCCAGGCTCTAAGCTGTCAGCACAGAGCCCCATGCAGGGCTCAAACCCACAAACCGTGAGATCATGACCTGAGCCTAAGCTGGACGCTTAACCGACTGAGCTACCCAGGCGCCCCTGGTTGTCATATTTAATACCGCAAGGAACATTCTTGGAAAAAAAAAACTTTCCAGAGTTGTTTGTGTCCTTACAGTTTTGATCCAGAAATACAATTTATAGCTCAAAAAGTACAGTGAAAATGTATGACCCTTCATTTGCATTTACAGCATGACGCCATGACACTGTCCCCTCAGCAGCATGGCCTGCGCCGGGGAGGGGGGACACCGCTGCAGAGGACAGTGACTGGTGCAGGGCAGCCCGTACCTTCGCAGCGGGGGGCAGCGGCACTCCAGACCACGTGTCCGTCCTGCAGGACGCAGGTGACTGACTCTGAGCCCTGCGTTTTGACAAAGCCATCGTCACATTGGAAGGAAACCGAGCTCCCAAGCAGAAATCTGTCCCCAAAACGTCGCCCGTTTATGGGAATGCCAGGATCGTGGCACTCGTTCTGACCAAATGCTGAAAAGAAAAAAAAAAACATAATCATATAATTAAAATACTTGAATATCAGACCATCACCCCCTCCCTCCCTCCCCCTCCCCTTTCAGTCCATGGTTCGTTTTCAGTATTCAGCAGTCATGGTGGGGGGCACTTGTGGGGAGAAGCACTGGGTGTTATATGGAAACCAATTTGACAATAATCTATTTAAAAATAATAATAAAAAATAAATAAATAAAAATAATAAAAAATACTTGAATATCAAGTATGTATATTTAAAATAAAAGAAACAAACATACTATTGAAGCACTTTGCTGTCCTAAATTTCGGATGTGCCCTTACAGACAGATAAATGCATTAAACACACAGGACAGTGGTGTCTGGTGAGACAGAAAGAATGAACACATGGATAAACACACACAACCACTGTCTACATTACATTCCAGTGTGAAAGCACTTTGCACACGCACTAAGAAAAACAAGCAAGATGGCAGGGCTAGAAGGGATTTTGGCTCAGACACATCTGAGCCAGAACCCTGGCTTTGGTGTTTTCATCTGCTCTCTGGCAGATACTCTGATGATCCGATTAGATACCCTAATTCATAGATAAGGAATCCAGTCTCTATCCCGCTTTCTGTAATATTAAATGAAAAAATCACTGGCAAATCCTACGCACAGAGCCTAGGAGAAGTAGGCAGCCAGTAAATTACGGTTTATAACTCATACTTAACATTGTTACTTTATCCCATTAACAATGCATTTAAGTAGATGTTCCTAAATACACTCTGGTTTGTAGATGAGGATCCAGAGACAAAAAAAAAAAAAAGAGGTGTCTTACCAAAATGGTCTTCTAATCCATGGCTCCTGACCCCAAAGGGCTCAATCCACCTATGGATTTTGTATGAAGGATGTTGCGTGGGTGGATGGATGGATGCAGGGATGGAAAGAAGGGAGGGAGAGAGGAAGGGAGGGAGGAAAGAAGGACATGAAGGAAGGAAGTATGGAAATGGGAAAGAAAGATGGAAGGAAGATGGAAGTAGGAAAGGAAGGGTGGATGGAAGGAAGGGAGGGAGGCAGGAATAGAGGAAGGAAAGGAGGGAGGGAGATAAGGAAGGAAGGAAAGAGGAAGGAAGGAAGGAAGAACAGAAGGAGGGAAGGAAGGAGGGACGGCGTTCAGGACAAGGCGGCGGGACTGCACCCCTGTCACTGCGCTAGTGGGGCCGGCAGCCCCCGAGGACTCGGCCTGCACACCAGCGGCCACACGCTGCAGGGGGCTTACTGGTGTAGGTGATGTTGAAGCCCCTGCCGGTCGTGGAGTGGTCGGACTGGAACTCCAGGCGGACGACGTGCCCGCTGCTGGCCAGCTGGGAGGGCACCTCGTGGCCCGAGAATGTGCCGAGGACGGTGACGTCAGAAGCCCCGTCGTCCTTGATGGCCAGGAAATCAAACTGCGGCTCCACGTCGAAGTCGTTGAAGATGAGGTGGATCCTGCTCCCGGGGTCGGAGATGATCAGCCACACGCAGTTCATGTTGTTGCCGTACTCCTCGGGGTAGTTGGGGGACAGGATGATCCCCGACGACGCCGTGAAGTTGAAGAAACAGGAGACTGCGGAGACACGAGCGCAGGGTCAGACAGCTTCGCCCACGCCCGGGGAAGGGTGCAGAGGGTGGCACCGCAGGCCTGGCGGGTCTGCACTGAACACTCGGTCTGTCCCGAAGGTGGGGACCCAGGATCTCCTTGGACGCGCCGCCACCAGAGCCCACGCGTGGCCGGGCACAGGCTGCACTCACAGGGTCCCTCTCTGGCTTCCCGGGAACTTGGGCCAAATACTACAATTTCTAGTGAGAGCCCTCCGCCTCCAGAAGGACAGTCCTTCACAGGAAAAGGCACGTCCGTGTCCCAGCGACAGGTTCCGGAAAATAGTGCGGGTGCTTCGTCTTGCAGGATAACTTGTCTATGTTTTATGTTTGCCTTAAAGCACAGTTTCTCAAGTTACTTATTTTTTTATCAGTTACAGGCTAACGATTAATAAATAATTACCCAAAAAAGCAGACCAATGTATCAGGTGGACAATATAAAAGTCTCTTGGAACATTTACCTCTTGAGGGCGTGTGCGTGAAATCAGGTCATGTGTGTGCGTGCACGCAGGTAGAGATGTGCGCACCTGTACTTTCTGGAGAGGTCACCTGTTGGATCTATGTCTAGGGTCGAGTTTTGCTTCTTATTCTGCATAATTCTAAATACATTTTCCAGGCTATGCTACATTTAGTTACAAAATAAATCTTGCTTTTAAATTGCCCTGAAGTGCTTTATTTCTAACTGTTAAAACACTTTAAAGAACCCGGCAGTTCTTGGATTGAAACCCAAACACTATGGCGTTTCCCTGTTACAGCATTAGCGGACCCATAAAGACCCGGGCCTGGGGACCCCTGCACCCCCAGCCCAAAACTGACACACACGGCTCCCCCCTGAGCCAGTACTCACACACA